>APFE030346484.1:54723-101210 GCA_000404065.3 Pinus taeda | reverse complement strand
CTTCCAACAAAAGCCTCATCAATATCATAAAGAAACTGCTGGAGGAAAACAAAAAGAACTGGCACAGGAAGCTCACAAATTCTTTGTGGGTAGACAGACTTTCCACCAAGAAATCCATTGGGATGAGCTCTTATGAACTTGTATATGGCATGGAAGCCAAGTTCCCTTCATCTCTGGGCATTCCTACTATTAAATTTTTGCAAGAAATTTAGGCTGAACCGAATGACATGCAGAGAAGAGTTAATCAAACCATTCATCTTCATCAAACCAGAGAACAAGTCTTCGTCAGATCTCAAATACTACAAGAAAAACTCAAAAATATGTCCGATAAGAAGGCCAAAGCAGAGGATTTCTGGGTGGGTAGCAAAGTTCTAAGATGGGATTCACGAAGAGAAGACAAGGGCAAACACGCAAAATTTAATTTTCTATGGAAAGGTTCGTACATTATCAACGTTGTACAAGGCAATAATACCTATTTTCTCAAATCTCCAGATGGCAGCACAGCTGAAGAAGGCCCTGTCAATGGCCGAATGCTAAAGCACTACAATGATCCTTTTGATTGAAAAGAGAAAGCGTTGTTTTATTCTGTACATAGAATATTTGTATATACCAGTGTTTTGATTTTTTGTAAGAATCCATGATGCTAAAGCACACAGAAGAAAGCAGACAATGCTTTGTAGCTTAACAGCAGCACGAGTGAATGAGAGAGTTGTTCCCAATCCAAAATTTCAAATCAATCCAACAGTCATCACTAACAAGTTCAAAGCACAACCATAGCGGAAGAAACAAGGCAATCTGACCTGCTGTTCTTGGCTTCTCACAAGGAAAAGCCATCCCAAGTGGAGCCACTATTAGCCTCATGCTGCAGCATGTTACTCATATTTCATGATTGACATTTTGCAGACCAAATATGTCATACTTTGCATGATGCAATGCTCCATATTCGCTAAACAGTCACCAAGCAAAGAAGGCTACTCAGATTTCATCTAACTGCTTTTCCAAATTTTGAGAAGTTATTCCAGTTTTGTACAATTTTTCAGCTAAAGGGAGGTCCAAGCTACTTAATCTTGGTCTCCCTAGGTTTCAATTTCCTGTTTTAGAAGATATAGGATGAAAATCTGTCCAAACAGCTTAATCTTGGCAGATTCGTAGATAGGTAGAGAATCAAAGGAGACCAACTGCTTAATCTCAGCCCTTGGAAGAAAAAAGGGTTGTTTGTAGATAGGAAAGTATAAAAAAGAAAAAATTGAAATGATGGGTCTGCAAGTCTAAGTCCACCCAAACCAAAACAAGAAAAAATGTTAGTTAAGTAGGCTGGGTAGGTAGTTTTGAGGTTGTAGAATCTTGATTGTTGATCATTTCCATGTTTTCAGGGTGTCATCTCTACTCAGGACACAATCACCAGGAAGTTCTGTGTGAAAAAACTCAAAACAGGCATAACTGACTCCCTTTCTCCATCTCCCCCAAATCATTAACTAATTTCCCCAAAAAGAGGTAATGAAAGTTGTTGATTTGAATTTTTAAACTGACAAATTTGAGTTGGTTGAGGAGGTTAAAATTTTGGTGGAAAAGAAGGATATGGTTGTTGTAACTGAGGAAATTGAGGATATTTTCCATAAGGATTTTTCCAACCTTGAGACGAAGATATATTTTGAGATTGTGGGGGCCAAGGTTGTCATGGTATGGGTGCAAGCCAATTATTTTGTGGTTGTGCATTTGATTGAGTATTGAAACCATGAGTCATATTCGATTTTTGATTTTTCCATGGTATTTTAGAAATGAAACGAAGAGATTCAACTTGACTTGTCTCAACTTCTCCTTAGAAAACAAATTTAAGACTAGGTATTTAAGGACATTCTTTTGTATTATGATTTTCAACACATATGACACAAATTTCTATACTATCCAGAGGACATTATCTTAGGGCATGCTTCCTTCTACACTTGGAGTGGAAAATAGATAATGCAACATTGTTATCTTTCTGATTCTTTTGTATCTTAAGGGTATCTAGTTGTTCACTAAAAATCCCTATGATATATGTTTTAAGATTATCAATAAAAATGCCTATTTCAGATCTACTTACTGTTCCAATTGGAGATTTATTAATTCTAGACACCACAAGGTCTCTTGTATTTTTTCATGTCCTAGCTTTACCCCTAGAGATGTGTTTACATAAATCACATATTTGTGCAAATGAAAAGTGTGACACATCTCCCTTGGCCATCAAATTTAGAAGATCAATCCATTCATCTTTAATGGATTTTAACAAAAGAGATTTTAGTGTCTCATCATCCAAATTATACATTTTATCTCTTTTGATGTTGTAAGAAAATGTTTCAACTAGATATTCAAGGTTTGTGTCATCTTTTTGCAACATCTTAAAGACTTCACCTTTAAGATTATGGGACATATAGTAATCGTTGTATTTTCTAAGAACACATTTTTCATTTCATCCCATGTTTTAATTGTATCTGTTCCTAATCCCATAAACCATTTAATTACTCCATATTTAAGAGTTTTCGGAAACAACTTCAACTTTTGAGGATCAAGTAGATAATCATAAGTTCTACATACAACTTCGAAATAAAAAAAGAAATGTTTTAGGATCCTCATGTCTTAAACCATGGAAATTAGGGAGAATGAAAGGTGATATTTTATTCATTGTAGTGGTGGTATGTTCATCAAATATGGGAAATCAATAAGGACCTGGTTCTCCCCTACCACCTCTACCACAACCTCTACCTCAACCCCCTCCTTTATTTCCTCCTTTTCGTCTTCCACCTCCAATTCTAAATTCACCTCCATCTACATTATGCACTTATCCTTCTCCTTCCCCTTCCATTGCATATTCTTTAGAGTTAATATAAGGTTATATAATAGGATTATATAACTCTTCTTTTGGTTCCTTTACTAATGGTATATTAGAATAAGCTTCTTCTTCTTCTTCTTCACTAAGAACTTCTATTTCTTGTCTTGGAAGTTGTTCTCATGTTGAAGAGAGGAATATTACACCTTCTATTGGAGATGTGGGTTTTTCAAATAGAGCTTCCATATGAGACGTTGGTGAACTTATAGTTGGTGAATCTACCTGGCAATGATGGGATGTGAGTATGGTTGGGTGGTGTGGCACTAAGAGCTCTTTGGAATTGAACTTCTGCATCTACTTAAAAATCTACCCCTAGAATCTCTTTCTCTGTGCATAAATGTTTTTTATCATTTTTTAATTTTATTAAATTAAAAACTCCCAAAATACAATGTAACAATGGAATCATATATATTCTTCCCTCACAACAACACCACAATGTTTGGCTAAGTAATTTTCTTTAATATACTTCATTAAATGTCAATTAGGGTTCTTGTTGTCGTGAAGTGTATGTGGAATATTTATTCTAGGATTTATTTTAAAAATTAAGCGATATAAAAATGAAACTAATGTCGGAATTACGATACAGCTGTTGTTCTTGATGGCAACTCACTCAAATGACAAATCACAGTGCAGCAAGTCAATAGAAAATAATTTATGATCAGACTACAGAGAATGAAGAAAGATAGGTATACGCAGATTCACCATAACAAAGGAGCATATACATGTGGGTTAATAGACCAAGAGGAGCTTATAACATACACACGCACTTTCACAGAATGAAAAGTGCGTATATCTTGGAAAACTAAGTTTTGGTCCAAGGTATTTGGTCCAAGATATTTGGTCCATGGTATTTTGATCCATGTTATTGGTCCACCGTATTTGGTCCGAGGTATTGACCCCAGGTATTGGGTCCAAGGTATTAGTCCCAAGTGGTTTTGGTACATGGTATTGAAAGGCCTAAAACTATATAAGGAGGAGAAGGTCATTAGGCTAAGGGTGCAAGGTGTGAAAGGATTGAATATATGATGAAGTGTGAGATACAGTATGTAGGTTATGTGTTTGTGATGCTTTTCTTAATCTGAACCAAGGATGAACCTATGTGGATTATGATGGATGATGGATCAAGATCTTAAGGCCCGGAATGTTTTATCATTATGTGGTTTGATCATGGATAGACTAGATATGAATTACTAACGCATATTTTATTCTATAAATGTTATGATCTGGGTATGGTTGATGTCTAGAATAGTTGCAAAGTTATGAGTAAATATTTGCATATCTGTACGCAGGTTCACTTTGGCAAAAGCATTTATACATGATGGTTCAACTCATCAGAGTAGCGTATACATGATGAAATATGATATCTGAATTTGCAAATGGTTCTAGTGGTTGTTGTAGAGTTTTGGTTTTTTCTCTATGTTCTAGTGACAGGGCTTCTGTGATTCAGTAGTGGGCGATTCACAGATTGATGATTGAGTATTCAATGATTGGTTAATGCAATGGTTGTATTGTAGTGGTTATTGATTTTGTGCTTGAATGTTCTTGATGGGTCCAGCATGAAAATTGGATGAAACGTGGCCTTCAGATTATGGTGTTGTCTTCCAGAAGTATCTAGTCTGAAAATTTATGAAATGTGGTCCCTCAAGGAAGAGAGAAGGTCGTAGCCTTTTTTAGGTCAGCACCTATGTATTGGCGAACATATCGACCAATACAAGAGCCAGGGGGTTGGAGCTCCCTTCTAATATTAGCTAGAGAACGAGTGAAGGTTGGAGCCTTCAGTAGGTCGACGCCTATGTACTAGTAAACATATCAGCTAGTACAAGAGCTAGGGGGTTGTGGCTCCCTTCCAGTAGTAGCTGGAGAATGAGAGAAGGTTCTAGCCTTCTGCAGGTAGGTGTCTGCATACTAGTATGAGTCTATGCCAGTCCAAGATTGTAAACATGTTTTCTTATATTAAAATGAATACAATAGCAAGTGGTTTTTGTCGCGCATTGGGTTTCCACCTTATATCATGGTGTTCATGTGTGTTTCTTATGTGTGATGGTCTATTCTGTTTTTACTACACCTCGTTACTATTTATATGGTTAATGAAGTACTGATGCACTGATTATAAGATCAACATAAGATAAATTAAATGAGTCATAAGTTTGTTGGATATACATTAGTTTCCTTAAACACAGTTGTGTGTAAACGCGGGTTACCTTCATTGAAGTAGTGTATATGAATTTGAGTATGCAAAAAGAAAAATATTATTGAATTAACTAATACTAATTCACCCCCTCTCTCAATATTATTTCCAAGAACTAATTTTAAAGATGAATAAAATGTTTTTTTATAGAAATTGGAGAGATTCAACACACATGTTCTTTTAATCTATAATCCTATCTAGTTTGAGAATTTTGAAAATAAAGAGTCTTATCTATTGCATAAATCTACACTTAATTATAATTTATCAAAAAGGAAATGCTTGAAGATTAAACATGAAAGAAAATGATATAACTTAGTGCTGCGGAATTTAGATCATTGTACACTAATTGCTAAAAATAATTCCTTATACTAATTGACAAATATGAAAGGTGTGATAACGAAATGTAAATTGCAAAAAGATAAAGTGGCTTTGAAAAGGGAATCATAATGAAATCCACAAAATATGAAACTTTAAACATAATACTGATTACTAATGTGTGTGCCCACCTCTAAAAAGTACTTCGTTTATCATATCAAAAGTTAGGTGAAAATATATAAATAACTCAAATAAACTGAAATTGAATGCTGAGACAACTATGTAACGATGTCAAAATTGTATAGCTTGAATATATTCTTTTTGGTATTTTTGGTTGATGAGTACTCCATAAAGATGAGTGAAATGAAATAAATGTAACGAATGGTGTAAATGTGAAACTAAAATGAAACCTTACAGCTTTCATGGGGCCCTCCCAGAGTGCATGGTTTATTTAATACTCAATGATTCTTCACACACACATTTGGAGAATAACATGAACTTGTATTAAGGAAACGTAGTATCAATTTGTTCACAAAAGGATTATAAGCTTAATAACAATAAGTGTCACTTCTACTACATTCTTAGTCTCTCTTACCGCTATTTATACAAATAATAAAAACAACTCAGAAGAGTTTTAAGCTGAGAATATGTAAGTAAATATTACTCCTATGAGATTGATATCTAAGAGTCCAATCTCTTAATGAATTCCTTTTGAAAAAGCAACTCATAGGAGATTTAGTGTTTTAACAACTAAGTACCTTGCTTGCTTGATTATCCACTTCCTTTGTTTAGCTTTAATACACAGATTCCATGTTTGACTTAGCCTTTGAATTTAATATCTTTGATTTCGTTTGGCTTGCTAAACAATGCTAGTGGGGGTTTATCCATCTGGGATCCAAATGTCATCTTTTGACAATGTTATTTCTTCTTTTAGAGCATTGCAAGCTATCTAACCATGGATTCTGCTACAGAAACATATATCAATTGCAAAATATATAACATTGAGTAATTGCAAGATACTTTTGTCATAATTTAATTAAAAACATAGAATTTAAATACGGATGATTATTACCATATAGGTATTAATCTTGACCTTAATATGTTGAGGATTTTCTAGAAAAAATAGAAAGGTAAAATGGGATGGAAAAAGGTGGTAAAAAGAGACATTTCTAGACTTCAACAACTCATGTGAATCTCTTTAAACGTTTCATAATTATTTGCATGATTTTTAATATTTGTCAACTAGTTATTTAATTTTTTATTCTCTTCTTCCAACTTCATATTTATCGATTTGAATGTATTGATCTCCTCAAAAATTGACTAAGCTTCCTCTTCAAATAGATATTTTCTTCAAGATATTCCAATTCAATAAAGGAGAAACTAGATTCACAATAGGTGTCAATTTTACTCTCAAGAGTTTGTTCCCTTGATGACTCTAGGGATTATTTTGCTAACACGTGAGATGTCCTTTCTTCCTCTTCACTAGATTTGGACCCATTTGATTCTGGACCAATGTCTAGATTTTCTATTGCTATCAAACTAGCTCTTTGTTCACTACAACATTACTAGCATCTGTCACTTTCACTATTACTTGCACCTGAGAAATTTGGAGGTAAATGGCCTATTATTATACAACAACAACATAATAACAACTTACTTTTATATTTAATGTCGTATTGGTTTTTATTAGCCATTAGGCCTCTTGATAGAAGAGAATCATCCTCTGATTCATGATCTTCAATTCTATTTGAATATTTTACTTCTTGATCCTCCAGGGAAAGTCTGTTGTAAATGTGTTGTATATGTTGTTAATCATGTCCCGTTCGTGTCAACTGCTCTAGAAGACATCAAACAAACTTGTCACATGAACCTTGCTGTAACAACAATTGCACTCGTCTCAGACTGATCCGTGAGTGCTTTACGTGTTATATTACCTTGTATCTTGTGACCGCCACATCCGTGTGGACTGCTACACCAAAAGCTATGTATTTCCTTTGTGTTGTGTGTTCCTAGCTGAGTTGGGATTGATACCTTTCAACCTGGAACTCATATTCACCCTTTTCCCCTCACAATGAAAGAACCATTGGCATAGGTGCACTTACACTCACCAAGCACAAAAACCTCACCTCTTAAAGACAAGGTGAACCAAATTGGAAAAGGTGTAATGTTCCTCATGGTTTAGTAGATTTGAAATTTTCTTGCAACCCCACTAGATTCACACTATAATTACTTATTATGAGAATTCTTATGGTTCATTGCTTTTATACATGTCCTCTTAAGTAGGTGTGTGTTTATTCAAGCTAACCTAATTATTTCCAATATTGATATGGTGCATATAAAATATCTATAAATATTGAGTGGGAGTAGGTATGTGTTTATTCAATCTAACCTATTTATTGCTAATATTGATATGGTGCATATAAAATGTGTATAAATCTTGAGTGGGCTTAATGGTTGAGAGCATTTGTTTCCTCCTAAGAGGTCACAAGTTCAAAAACCATAGAGGGTAGAGTATGTATGTCTTCATAAACTTAGCAGTCAAATTGCTATATGGAGGTGGGACCCTTGTCCCACCAAAAAGGGGGTCTCATAAACCAATTTGATGTGTGGTTTGGCTGTGACCTTAATATTAGATAATAATAATAATAATCTATAAGTAATTTTATTTTTTTGCCTTTTATTAATAAAGGGTTATGTTAGTTATGATACTCCATTAACATTTATCACTCTGGTTATATGCTTTGGCTTTTATATAAGCCACATAAATAAAGGGACTCTCGATCATGTGTTATTCAATAACATTTCCCCTCTACTAGATCAAAATATTATATATTATATATATATATATATATATATATATATATAATATTATTCATCTATTTTAATTTACTACTAGCTTACATTAATTAGCATTTGGGAAAAATGTTTACATTCCTTTAAAACTCATTCATTTAAATTCAATATATAATAATTGTTTTGGGTTCTCATAATATCCCTTGTGAAAGAATTATACATAACATCACTATAAATTAATTCTCCATTTACTTATGGCAAGTCACATATCTTCCTGAGTATGATTTAGTAAAATTGTGTCGAAATGTCATAATTGTTAGAAAACAGCATGAATTATGTCGTGTAATAAAAACAATTATCAAGACATTAATTATAAATACATTGATTACCACTACAAGTTACTATGTAGGAGTTGCTTCATATCTTCTAGGTTTCCTTACAACCATGTGATCATCATAATCCATGCCATTTCACCATTAGCTCCAATCCATGTGGTTTCATCATTACCATTGAGCTATAATTTCCCAAATTTAAAAGCATCATATATTCATAATTTCTATATGATTAGATCAAACAGATGATGGAAAATATTGAAATCCATCTAAACATATAGCCAGAAGATGTATGGAATGACCTATGTACATGTATATTCTCTTACTTTTAATTGCAGGGGTGTCACTTACAAACCAATATTATATCACGTGCTTTCATATTGGGGCATTAAAAATGGAAAAACCACAAATTAATATATTGGAGTTATAATGAGGACCTAAAGGGTTTTAATATACCATACAATAATATATATAACCTAAGATATTGCTTATACAAATTTTTGCCAAGCAGAGGAAAAAATACAACATGTTTTTAGAGAATGTCGGGCTACACATCACCCACAGAGGGAAAGAGTGGAAATATTTAATTTTGGAGTCAAGCCTCTCTAGAACCCTAAGCCTTTCTACCTTCCTGTGTTTCTGAGTTTGAACCAGACATGATCAAGACCAGATTTCTATCCTTCCAACATGAGCAACTTTTTCCTACAAGACTCCCTTTCTCCCTTTCCAACCTAAGTGAGACCTACTGCTTTCATTCAAATCTCCGAGCATAGTTTTTTTGCTTCTACCACCAAGCTACCTTGTCTCCACCCACCTAGCTACTCTCTTGTTCTCATTTTGGAGGGAGTCTATAGCCCAAAATTAATGTGTTATGTCCAGCTACGGTAACCTTCATGATCAAGGATTAAAAAAATTATGGGTTATACGAACATCCAACACAAACATAAGAAGATGCGAGGAGTCAGCCTTTGGAGTGCAACCATCAGTATTAGCAATTGATTCAGAGGAGTTAGCTTCTGGAGTGCAACAAGTGGTATTACCAGTTGATTCAATGTTTTCGATCACAGTGTTGTGTTATATTTTGCCTGGTAAATCTTTATAATATACAGTTACATCCTTAAATAATGCTCTTGCCTTCTTCATAAACATGCTCACAATTTCGACTTCTTTTAAGAAAAATTGGTAGACTTGAGACTTCATAATTTTAGCTTCTTCAACTTGGATTTTGACTTTTAAAACGTGCTTATAACTTTTTTCATGTAGCTTGAACTTCGAAAATTAGGTAACATTTGATAGTTCTCTCAAAATAGGACTGATGCAAAACATAGACCTTCAACTAATGCATATGAGTGGATTTTTTGGAGATTGACCTTCTAGGGCTTATGCACAAAACCATACTGACATTTTGAACTATAAATAGATGGTTTTACTCCTTTCTAGAATTGATATAGTTTCAGTAGGAGGGCCTTAAGTTCTTTGCAAAACTAGAACAATCCATTCTTAATAATTTCACTGATGAGTAATGTACATACCAAAGTCTTCGTAGATGTTCATAAATTCAGTGATTTGACTCTTCACAAATATGGTCCTTATGCCTTTTCTCTACTAAAGAAGGTTTACGGTCTTAATTGTAGAGATAAGAGGACTTTCTTGATTTATGCTTTTCGTTGTTCAAGACTTGGAGAAACTGGTGTGAAAAATAGAAATACTTGTGTTCCTCTAAAGCAACAAATTCATCATCGAGGATTTCATAACTTGTGTAATGTTGATACTCATTATCGGAAATGCCAATGTTTGTTGCAAAATATTTATAGTTGTCATATTTGGAGCAAAGTCTCTTGTCCTCGGAGGGATATTCTATCCTCAATTCTCGTGACAAGTATAGGGAGGTTAATCCAATTCTTTTATAACATGACACAGTCTCAAAACCCTACTAACAGATGCTTTTGAAGGGCATAGAATCACACTTCCTCTCTTCTTCTTGATCACCAAACATCAGTGGTCTATGCAAGTAGTGTATAAGACTTGCCTCTACCCAACCCCAAACATATGGTCTGATGATTGATCCATATTGATGAGAGGATCATTATGAGTGTCTAGGCTGATGTCTTCATTATTATGATTATCATGTACACAAGCCATAAGAGAAGGGAGTGTTCTTGTTTTTAGTTTTGAGCATAAATCCCACAGCAAATTCCTATCAAAACTACTACTACTTTCTTCTTCTGTATATGCAACATTGTTTCCTATGGGGCAGTAAATAAAAGCATCACTAACCTAATTCCAATCCTCACCAGAAAGAGTGACACATTTATTATTTGAATGTGGTGTAATAATGCGCTGACAATTTTCATAATGGTACTCATTTACGTGTTAAGCAATCACTTTAGATGCTAAAATGGTCCTCCTTCCTGTCATTGCTACCAAAAGTTTGTTCGTGTTACAAATATCTAGTGTTTTCATATTAAAATTTTGAGAATAATCCCTCTTCCATAGATGCTCCACTTTCATGCCCAACAATGTTATCATTGCCTTCAAAAAGAGCAAGGAGTCATTCCTCTTGTTGGGTTATCAACAACTCTTGATATGTACCATAAAATTTCTAAACCTTGAGTGGAAATGCTTGAGGAAGATTTCAAGTAGAGATTTGAGAGAATCTATGCTCTTTGCACTACAAGAATGCTTCATCTAGCCACCATGCCCTTGTCCCAAAGAAAGCATAAATAATCTTATCATGGAATCTTCATGTATTTCCATCAATTCCCATATATGCTTCACAAATGCCATGGCATGTGGGGACTATACCTATATTCTTTTGCCTTTGCAACACCTTGTTGATTGTTTATGCACTATATTTGTGCAAACTTCTTTCCTCTTGAAAATGGTAGGAAGAATCCGTAATTTTCCTCTTACGAGTCTTGATGGGGAGGTGAACAAATTACAAGTATTTTTTGATAAAGTTATACATTCATTGAGCAATTCCTAGATATGAAAAAGTGTTGTTGGGATATTGTAATTTTATTTAAGGTTTTAACTTTAAATTTATTATTGGTTTGACCTTTGTATTGATAGACATATGTTCTTTGTAGGATTATTTAAATAAGTATCTCCTTGGAGGTGAGTTTATCACTGTTCACTCCACAAAGAATTATGCACATTTATCATTTCAAAACAAATGGAGGAAGTGGTGTATCAAATATTTTTGGTAAGGAAGGAAATGCAAGCAAATGTTTCAACATTAGTTGAAGAGTCCAATGGAGAAGATAGTGTAATGCCGACCTTGAGTCAAATATCATACCTCCTTTCTCAGTATATTTTCAACAAGTGATATTTTTGTGCTTACTATAAGAAATTTTCCTTGATATTTTCTTCTTAGATCTTCTTGAAGTCTTCAGATTAATATTGCATACAGAAACAAGTGTGACACTTCAGAAGGGGATAAAGCAACAAAATTTCCAGATCTCTCATAGAAGAATCCTTTGTCCTGAAGCTTATTGCATGCTCATTGCAGAAGACTTGAGAAGAGAAGGATGTTGTTCTCTTTAAAGTTGTCACTTGTCTCACAATTTTGTTGGGAAATTTGAGTGTTGAGCTCCTCTACAGGGTTAATTTCGTAAGTCATTATGTGCTCGGAAATAACAGTTCTCTATGGTCCATTTTCTTTTGTGTATAACATCTCTCATCTGACAAAAATGTACAAAGCCATAATACAATGGACATTGGCTTTGAGTCTCATTCATTAATGCAATTACAACTTGGTTATATGTACCAAATTTTAAGCTATGTCGATATACGATGCTCATCTAATTCACCCAAAACCACTCACATCAAGTCCCCTTTCCATGGAGGATATAGTGGTATAACCATTGAAATTCAATTCCAATTAAACTTCCACTTTTAGACTTTATTATTCCCATTAGAGCATTTTTTAACTTGATTCATATAGAGCAATAAAAAAGGGATTATTTTTTCATACTGCATTTACTGAAGCATCTAAAGTCATTTTTTGCATGGTTATTACTAGGTTTTTGAAACATGAGCTATATTTACATTTGTTAATGCTTTTTCCTACAATTGGCACTCCATATGAATTTGTTGTTTTTCGAATGAAACTGGTTCTAATTCCTAATTTTCCACTCTCCTCGTAGAGGTAATTGTTGATTGTTATAATGACTTTTCATCTAATTTACATTCTCTTAAATGGATATTATGTTTTCTTTATATGTTTAGTTTCCTATAAGATATTATTTTTGTTTTTCTACTTATTACTTATCTAAATAATCAAGTATATAAGGGGGGTGCATGAGTTGGAAAAATTAAGAAATAAACTTTGGCGTCTTTCAATAGTAATGATTGGCTTGGAATGCAGGGTATTTTTTCACAAAAGTCTTCCACCATAATATTGCAAGCAATGGAGAGATATGTGTCAATACTCTTAAGAAGGATTGGAATCTAACCCTTGGACTGTGAAACATTCTACTTGTATGTGTTCAATGACTTATCAATTTAGCTTATTTATGGGTACTATGTGACTATGTTACAATAGGTATGATGTTCTTATGTTATAACAAAATATATTGATATGGGTTTATTTTGGAGGCTCTATACAAGCATTCATCCTTTGAAGCCCAAATTGAAGAGTAAAGTGGCAATTTCAAAGTCTATTTCTTTAAACGAAGGCCCAAGAAACACTGTTGTGTCCTCTCCTACTCTGCTTCTACCATGCCAAACAAATATGAGAATAATATTCAATATCCAAGCATAAATGCCACTTCAACAGAAGCTATAGGAGTTGGTGCATCAACATTTCATAGGAAGAAGGATATAGCTTCCACTTTAGTGCACATTGATAAGAAAAAGCTCGACCTTATTTAGGAGGGCATGGTAGACTGTGAATTGTATGATATGTACATTTCAAATAACAGATGAATATTCTAACACTAGGCTTAGTTCTGAGCTTTGTTGTATTTAGCATAATACCAAATTTAATACTATATATCCTCCATTTTAACCTATTCGCTCATCCATGCCAAAGCCGGTAAGATTTATGTCAAAAGTGTTGCCAAACTTTAGTTCTCGACTCATCACAGTCATGCATGTGTACTTTATTAGAGTCCCAAATCCTTTTTAATATATTACCACTCCTAAATCAACTTTGTAACCCTTTTAATTCTAAAACAAAATTGATGCCAAGTATGTCGAAATAGACTTAACTCCTTTTGTTGGCACCTTTAACTACTTTTAGCCCATGAAATAGCTTCATGTGACATTTCGCTCAATCCTTCAGGTGTTTAGCCTATCTTATGCCCTCCTTAGGCTTATTTCTCTTTGTTAACTTTGTCATTCCCTTAGCCTTCCAACATGTGAAATCACTGTAAAAATTGTGTCATGTTGCTAATCCTGTACCCCTCTATCTAGGTGCTTTAGCCTATGGTCCTTTATACTCATCCAGGGTCTTCCTTACAGGACGGGTTGTCCTAGTGGGGTCCTTCCGTTGTAGTAAGAGATAATAGAAAATATCTCTGGGATTAGTTGTCTCTAACATGCCCATGTCATCCTGACACCCAATCATCACATTGATCTTCCATTGTACTACAACAAGACCTTTTGAGGTATTTCCAGTGGGATTACATCATGATGATGTCACCTATGCTTCATGTCAACCTATGATCGGTGACATGTGTCACCTAGAAATGGGCCATTCATGTACCTAAAAACACTAAATATGAATGTCACACTCCCATTCGTTGGGGCTAACATCATCATCCTCTCTCATATGGGCCAATAACATGATGCCATGTGTCCCACCATTAGATAGGAGAGAGAAGGGTTCCATATCTTTTTTTTGCACCATATTTCCTTCATAAGCATTTTAATGAATCCCGTATTATTCATGTTCAAACCCTTTATGTGTCAATGCTCTCCTATGAGCTTACTCTGTTATCATTCTAGCAAAGCCTTCGCACCTGTCTATGCTCTTGTGGGCTTTGTTGTCACTCTAGGGCCCTTGCGTTTAAATCTAAGCCAATAATTGCTTTCCACTGCACTATGTCACGAAACCTGTGCATTTCTATGTCAAATAGCTCAACTTCTTAAAGTGCTTTTTCTATTTGAGTGGGTTTCAACTATATTTGAGGTGATTTTCTGCTCCAGAACTAGCTCCAAATTCCTTGAACCATTAATTCTACCATGTTGATCTTCATCCTTCTTGTACCTAGTTCATGATTTTTAGTTTCCATGTTTTTCCTTTTCATCCAATATTTTCCTTTGTCATCAATGAAAACATATTTACCAATGTATTTGTGGTTGTCGTTATGTGCCTTTTGCTAATATGTTTCATTGCGTTTAACTTTTCCATCAACGAAAACATATTTCCAATAATCTCCCCCTTTGGCACTGATGGAAACACCATGATTAAACAAAAAATTCATCAAGGAAAGACAAGTGTACCTAGCTTGTCTTTTTTTGTGGATGCTTCTCCCTATGTTTTTCTTGACATCCTTCTCTCTTATATCATCTCTTGTATTATAAAAAAATCCTCTTGCTTTGAAATCCATGTAAAGAACATCGACATGATCCCCCTGTCAGCAATCTCCCTCTATCCTTCTGGTCCTATGGACCTACGAACTACTTCTTCTTATGTTTAAAACCTTTGGTAACTCTAATATGATGAAAACTACTTCATCTCCATCCTATGAGGAATATTAAGTTGCAGGGAAAGAATTAATTACTCCCACTTCGTCTCAAGTAGTCAAGAGGGATCTCTTTCTAGATCGATCACCAAATTGTCTAACCGAGCCATAAAAAAATGATTCATGTTGGTATGAGTCTCAACTAGGATTACGTTCATAATAATTCCTACTTAAACATGTACACCTTACATCTAGCAACAAGTAATTCCTTTCCTTTCATACAATTGTTGAATTTATGCCATCGATATCAATTTTGAGTGCTTTATAAGTAATTGTTCTCATCCTTGGATCATGCTCCTTTCACCACAAGTCCATTTCCTGATGCCAATTTCCAATATAACAAAATAATACATTATACACTTTGATGTAGCAACCATCATTAGCCTCTATCATGCATCGAGCAACTGATACCAATTGTCAATTAATATTATGATACCAAAATTTTGACTTCAGCATACTCCCCTTATTGGTATGATCCCTCCTTTAATTAGGAATATGCAACCAATACTTGCAAAAGAAACTTCAATGGTAACAAATTATCACCAACCTAATTTGACAACATCATTGAATACTTCAATTACCCCTCTGATCCATTTATTAGCATGCTTCTTTATGCTCCTTACATGTGACATTTTTAGCTTCGCCTGATTTCATTCTCTTCCTTTTAATGAAGAGGAACAAGGTATCTACTCTCCCTTAGTATATTATCTTCCTTTTTCTTCTACACTTATATATCAGTTGATTTCTTGCATTTGTTTACCTAATTTGTTAACTTTCTGCCATTGTATGAGCATATAGATCATTGTTTCTCTTCTTTCTCTGTATTTCTTTGGATATATATCAGGGTTGATCTTGCTTCTTTCAACTAATTGGAGTCTTTGTATGTTGTAGGTTATATAAGAGAGATCAACTACAAATATTCTAGACTTTGATATGTTAAATCTTTGTTGATTATCTTCAAAACCAAAAATTGTTTTGTGCTTCCTCCATGCTCCATATCATCTACCTTTCTTCTCAGTGCTCAAATATCTTCTGCGTTGTTGTCCTTATTGGCTCTGAACATGATCCATACCTTTGGTTTTCTTGCCAAATTTGCATGAAACTACTTTATGCCCAATTTCTTGCAGTTGTAGATTAATCATTATTCAAGAAGGGGGCAAAGGAATTATACTTCTTACAAAATCTTCTACTTGTCCAATTTATTAGAGTAATACTCACTCTCTTGCTACTATTAGGCCAATGACAATATTTATTTTTAGGGGAAAAGGCTTGTTGTGCATGTCTATTTGAATTTCCCTTGTGAGAAATTTCTGGTTGCGGCTGAAATGGCACATTCCACCTATGTTGTTCACCTTATTTTTCCTTTTTTGAAACTTGGAGTAAAAGTTCCCTATGTTATCACAATAGAATCATATTAGTGTTTCATACCTTTATTTTGATTCCTAGAAGTCTCTTTATCTCCTTGATGTTGCGTTATTTTTTTTGGCATTATGATACAAATATTGTCCTTGATGGCAACCCACTCATATGAAAGTTCATGGTGCAACAGGTCAACAACAAAGGATTACAAATCAGACTCCAAAGAATGAAGAAAGAGAGGTACACACTGGTTCACTTTGTCCAAGGCATGTATACATGTGGTTTAATAGAACAAAAGTAGCATATAACGTATACATGCACTTTCATAGTAGGAAAAGCACGTAGATGTTGGAAAAAACAAGTTTTTGGTTCAAGGTGTTTGATCCAAGGAATTTTGGTCCAAGGTAATTGGTCCAAGGCACTTGGTCCAAGGTATTGATAACGGCCTAAGAGTAAAGAAGAAAGAGAAAATCATTAGGCCAAGTTTGCAAGCAATGAGATTCTAAGGAATAATTCTATCTGAAGTATATATTATGTTGTAGGGTTATGTTTGTGACTAGATTTGAAATATTTACGTGCACCTTGAGTTGAACATTGGATCAGGAACCATGAGACTTGAAATGACTTATCCTTGAATGATCTAATATTGGGAGTGACCAGATCTGATGTTTTGCACCTATTCTATTTGTTACTTATCATGATCTGGGTTTGTCTGAAGTCAAGAATTGTAGCAAAGTTTTGAGTCAAAATTTGCAGATCATATGCAGGTTCGTCTCGACCAAAGAGCATGTACACATAGTTCAAATCTTCCAAGTAGCATATTCAAAAGAAAAGCTTATGCTCAGACCTAACTATTCTATCTGATCAAATTTTGTTGTTTTATTGTTTTCTATAAATGAAGTCCTCTTAGACCTGTATGTAGAAATGTTGTATAACGAAATTGATTCTATTTGATTGATTGATTGAGAAGGAAGGGTGATCCTTGCTTCTATCACTTTTGAACTCTGTAATATGACAATAGATCTTCAGAATGTCACTCGTTGGGATAGTATATGATTCATAAGTTTATGATTCAATATCTTTAGAGACATACACAGGTTGGGTTAAAGGAAGTAGCATATACACGTAGGTTGGATTCAACCAAGTAGCATATACACTCTAATCCATGATTTTTGAGGTTACACTTGGCTCTGAATGATGATGCAGGGTTCTGTATTGAGTACAATGTTCTGGTGTCGCTGACTTGATTGTTCAAATTAATTGAATATTGGTTGATACAGTTTAAGTTTAAAATGCTTTGATGGGTCTAGTATGAAAATTTGATGAAACAAGGTCTTCAGCTTGTGGTGTTGTGATCCAGGAGTATCTAGTCTGAAAATTCATGAAACGTGGTCCTTGGTGGAAGAGTGGAGTTTTCTGTAGGCTTGCACCTATGTACTAGTAACATATTGGCTAGTACAAGAGATAGGGTGTTGTAGCTCCCTTCTAGTAGAAGCTAGAAAATGAGAGAAGGTTGTAAACTTCTACAGGAAGAAGCCTACGTGTTGGTATGAGTCCACACTAGTACAAGGTTGTAAGTAGATTTTCTTATTATTCAAAGAAGACAGAGAAGACAACAACATGCGTTTTTTACCCACATTAGGTTTCCACCTTAGATCTTGGTGTTCATGTGTGCTACTTATGTGTGATTCTTTATTATGCTTTTACTGCACTATCTAATAAATCTTTGGTATACTGGTTTAATCTCAACACATGATAAACTGTCTAAATCACAATTTCTCTACATATACATTGGTTTCTATAAGCATAGTCATCTGTACCCACTAGTTCACTTAACGAAAGTAGAGTATATAAATCTTTTTGGGAAATAAAATTATTGATCTGATTATACTGATTCACCCCCCTCTCAATATTATTTCCAAAAATTTGTATTAGAGCAGGTCCTTCAAAAGAAGCTTGATCACTTGAAGGGAGATCCATCAACATGAATAATCAAGAAAGCATGGGATCCATCAGATTGGCAATCTTCGATGGGAGAAAATTTGTTTATTGGAAAATAAAAACCAAAGCCTTTATGCAATCGCTTGGAATGGATGTCTAGCAAATTGTGGGAGGAGGATATACATTTCCAACATCAATTACTATAGATTCAATAGCTAAAAAGCAATATGAAACCAATGCCGAAACTGTCAATATTTTATTAGAAAGCCTGTCACAATCAGAGTTTGTCAAAGTCATGAAACTCAAATCAACCAAAGAAATATTGGGCAAATTCATTCTGAGCTATGAAGGATACTCTCAGGTAAAATGTGCTAAGCTTCAAACTCTCAGAATTCAGTATGAAACTCTTAAGATGCATAGTGATGAAAGCATAGCTAGTTACTTCCTATGTATAGATGAGGTTGTCAATTGTATGAAGAATCTGGGTGGAGAAACTAAGGAAGTTACCTTAGTTGAGAAAGTTTTGAGATCCTTGTCTGCTAAATTTGAATCCAAAGTGTCTACCATAGAAGAGAAAAGGTATTTCCAGAATATCACTATGACAGAACTTCACCGAACCTTAACTACCTTTGAGATGAGAAGAGGAATACCATCAGATATGAGAGAAGCCAAATTCAAAGCTTCATCAAAAGGAAAGGAAGAAAAAAATGATTCAAGACATATTTCTGAAGAAGAAGATGAGGCAAACTTTGTCAAAAAGCTTCAACGAGGTTATGGAAGATTTAGAGGTAAGTTTCCATTCAAAAGCTTTTCCTGTGGTAGATTCGATCACGATGCTACGATATGTACTTGTAAAGATAAATTTGAAAAAGGAAAGGAATATGAAAAAGGGAATAGAAAACAAGTTGTCAATAAAAGGAGTTACTATATTCATGAAGATAGCGATGGTTTATCTAATAGTGATGAAGATGAAAGTAGATAAGATTACATACTTCACAAGGCTTATGATGATGATAATTTCTTGGATGATTTAGAAGAGGAACACCCTCATGAAGAGATATCTAAACTCAAAATATGTTTAGAAGAAAAGAATATGATAATAGATACCTTGACATACCAACTTGCTGAAAAAAGAAAAACATAATGAAAAACTGGAATGTGAAATTGTGGGTCTAAGAAAGGATCTGGAGAAAATGAAAACTCTCAATCTTAGATTTGCTAAAGGATCAGAAAGTTTAAATGAAATTATCAAAGTTCAGTGTTCTCCTCTGATAAAGATAGGTCTTGGATATACTAAAGAAGTATCTCAATCACAGAAGTCATCAACCTCCACCAAAAGCTATCTTGATGCAGCAAAGACTAGTGAACAATATGACAATTGTCAGCAAAGGCATAAAGCAGATCACCAGGTAAATCAGAGTCAATTTACTCCACGCATAAATATAAGTCACAACCAACCTCAGGTAAACCATACTTAATTTTCTCCTAAATCAATATGAATAGAAACTATAATCACCACGTCAATAGATTCGATAGTTCCAGCAACTTCCTTAATGGGCAATGTTTTTCATGTCATAATTTTGGACAAAAATATGCTCAACGTGTTGCTTACCAAACCATCATGAATAGAGAATCACGAAATCAAAGGAATATAACAAGGATCAAGAAAATTTCCTATAATAACTTCTCTTTTCTTGAAAATGAAATAGGATGCTCAATCTGTAACAACTTTGGTCATGAAGAATTGGAATGCACGATCAAATTTTGGCAAACATCTCAAAAGGAGCAAACTCCATTAAATCCTAATATATGGAGAAGGAAAGAATCTCAAACAGAAAGATGTGGTATAGCCTTGTATTCAGAAGGACAAGAAAATCAATGGTACATCGATAGTGGATGCTCAAAACACATGACAGGTGACAAAGAAAAACTTCACTCATATAGTGCCTTAGAAAAGGAAAAGAATGTTTCATTTGGAAGTGACACTCCTACCACCATAAAAGGTAAAGGCTTTGCTTTCTTGAAAGAAAAGGTTAAAGCTAGAAATATTATGTATGTAGATGGTTTAAAGCATAACCTGTTGAGTGTCTATCAAATGTGTGATCAAGGAAATGAAGTGGTGTTTCAGTCAAAAGGATGTGTTGTTCATGAGCTCGATATAGGAGAGACCATGATAAGAGGTATAATAACTCCAAAAAGCTTATACATACTCAATGGAGGACAACAACAGTGCTATCTAAGTAAAAATAATGAAAACTAGCTATTGCATAGAAGATTGGGACATCTCAGTTTTTCTCAAACAAGAAAAGCATGCAGATTCAAGGCTATTCATGATATTCAAGATATCAACATCCCAGAAAATACAATATGCAAAACATGTCAATTTCGAAATAAAACCAAAGTTCAGTTAATGGGAAAGGAAGGGTCATCTAGTAAGCCTCTCAAACTTATCCATACTGATTTATGTGGACCATCAAGAAAAAAATCACCTCGTGGAGAAGAATAATTTATTTTGTTCATTGATGATTTTTCTAGAATGTGTTGGATAGGTCTTCTAAAGCATAAAGATGAAGATTTTGAAAATTTCCAATCCTTCAAAGCTTTGGTTGAAAATGAATCAGGTCGAAAATCAAATGCCTCAGATCTGATCAAGGATGGGAATTTACCTCAGATGAATTCTTTGACTTTTATGAACAACATGGAATAAAAAGGCAATTCTCCACCGCAAGGACTCCTTGGCAAAATGGTGTGGTTGAAAGAATGAACAAAACAGTTCAAAAAATGGCTTGAACTATGCTAGATGAATCTGGAACTCCTGCAACCTTTTGGGGTGAAGCTGCATTCGTTGTCATAACTATTCTTAACCAAGCAAATGTTCAGGTAAATAGGACTCAAAATCCACATGAATTTTGGTATGATAAGAATCCTACTATAAAATACTTTAAATTTTTTGGAAGAAAATGTTATATCCAAAGGACTGATGAAAAACTTGGTAAGTTTGAACCTAGAGCAGATGAAGGTATTCTTCTTGGTTATTCTTCCAGAATTAAAGGATATAAATGTTATAATAAAAGACCTGGAAATATTGTCGAAAGCATTGATGTTGTATTTGATGAAGCATGCAAAAATCCAAAATAGATAGAATCAACAAAAGATTATTACAATGAAGAATATGCGAATTATTTTCCCACATCAAATTGAAATCATAATGAAGAAGAAACCAATGAAGCACCAAAAGAAGAAATAATGGTAGAAGAAAATACTTCGTCCATGTATGTTCTAAAAAATCATCCAGAAACTCAAATTTTAGGGGAAAAAGAGGCAGGTGTACAGACAATAAGAACTATTATAAGGATGTTAAGCTAGCTATCATTACTATCCTCCACTAAACCTCAAAATGTAAAGGAAGCATGCAAAGATGAATGTTGGGTCAAGGCCATAGATGAAGAACTTGAGAAAATTGAAAAAAATAATACTTGGCAATTAGTTCCTATACCTCATGATAAAAATATTATAGGAACTAAATTGATATAAAAAAGAAGCTGAATGAAAATGGAGGTCATTAGAAACAAAGCCAGACTTGTTTGTAAAGTGTATGCTCAACAAGAACGTATATATTTTGAAGAAACTTTTGCACATGTTGCCATACTTGAAGCCATAAGTATGTTTCTTTCTCTTTGTAGCTTTCAGAAATTCAAAGTATACCAAATGGATGGAAAATCAACCTTCCTAAATGGAGATTTAGAAGAAGAAGTTTATATTGAACAACGAGAAGGATTCATTCTTGGAAATGATGCAAAACTTGTATGTAGACTCAAACAGGCCCTCTATGGTCTAGAGCAAGATCCAAGGGCCTGGTATAACTGCCTTGACAAATATCTACACCAACAAGGTTTTACAAAAGGTTTAGTAGATAACAATCTATATACAAAGATTGGAACTCATAAATTGCTAATTATTATTCTTTGTGTTGATGATTTCATTTTTGGTAGCAATGAAGAATCCATGAGTCAGAATTTTTCTTTAGTAATGCAACAAGAATTTGAAATGTCCTTGCTTGGTGAACTTACCTATTTTCTTGGTCTACAAGTTCAACAAAATAGAGCTAGTATTTTTCTCTCACAAACCAAATATCTCAAATAGATCTTGAAAAGGTACAGAATGGAAGATTCTAAACCTGTATGTACCCCAATGGTAATAGGATGTAGTCTCAACTCAAATGGTGAATCAACAGTAGTACATCAACCAGCTTACAGATCCATGATTGCCAATCTCCTTTATCTAACATGTACCTGACCTAACATCATGCATGCAGTAGGAATAGTTGGAAGATTCCAAGGAAATCCAAAGGAATCACGCCCTTAGGTAGTCAAAATAATTTTCAAATATATTCAAGGAACTCAAGACTTTGCTTTACGGTATCCTAGAGATGGAAATCTTACTCTTCATGCATATACTGATGAAGATTGGGTAGGAAGTGTTGATGACAGAAAAAGCACTAGTGTTGGTGCATTCTATATGGGTTCCAAGTTAGTGTCTTGGTTCAGCAAGAAATAAATTTCAATTTCCTCAGTTACAGTTGAAGCAGAATATGTGGTTGCTGCATCTTATTGCACACAACTACTTTGGATGATACAAACCTTGCAAGACATTCATATCAAATATACTCCACCCATATCCATTCTATTTGATAGTGTAAGTTCCATCAGTATTTCAAAGAATTGAACCATACACTCCAAGACCAGGAACATACCCATCAAATATCAGTTTCTATGTGAACAAGTGCTTGAACAAAAGGTCAAAATGGAGTATGTTCCCTCGAAAGAACAGGTTGTTGATAATTCACTAAACCATTGCCCAGAGAAACATTTGAATATCTCAGACAAAATATGGAGTAGTTGCTACATCATCCTGCTGTTAAACCCATTTTTTTCAGAGTAAGATTATTATACGCGTGTTTCATGAAGTATAGTTGCATACACATGCGGGGTTTTTTGGGTTAAGGAGCGTATATGTTTTCCAAACAAGACAAATGGTGGGGCAGGGTTTGATATGGGTAGTATAGGTTCAGTGACAACATTAGCCTTCACTCGCATTCTACATTGTTGGCATTATGGTTGCTGAGTCCAGCAATGGCTTCAGATATTTATAACTTTTTTTTCTTAAGCCATGTAAAAGTCTAGGGTGTGATATGTTTTCTCATATATTTGAATGAGTATTGTTGGACAAATGATGTAATTTGTATCCCTACTTTTCATGGGATCGATGATGTAATTATATTTTTGTGATGTATAAACAATTGGTCTATCCCCACTTGGTTGGGTTGATGAGTCAAATTTGGTATATCCCCACTTAGTTAGGAGAAGGATGTATGTATGCATCATTGGTGATAGGAAGCTCATACTCACATAGTTGAGCTATAGAGTTGTGTTATTCTTTTGGACAATATGTTTGCAGACTCTTCTTATGCTCAGGGGGAGCATGGATGGTTTCAGTGCATCTCGGCATGTATAAAGGGGAGCTCAATAAGAGAATTCAACATGTACTTAAGGGGAGCATGAACATCACAGGGGAGAGAATATCTTGGTCCACCACTTGCCCTTGATGTAAAAGGGGGAGAGTTCCTTGGTGTGTTGTTTCCATCAAGTCCAAAGGGGGAGATTGTTGGCATTATGATACAGGTGTTGTCCTTGATGGAAACTAACTTAGATGAAAGTTCACAGTGCAAAAGGTCAGCAACAAAGGATTATAGATCAGACTCCAAAGAATAGAGAAAGAGAGGTATATGCTGGTTCACTTTGTCCAAGGTGCATATACATGTGGTTTAACAGAACAAAAGTAGCATGTAATGTATACACTCAATTTCATAGGAGGAAAAACGCGTACGTGTTGGAAAAACCAAGTTTTTGGTCCAAGGTATTTTGGTCCAAGGTAATTGGTCTGAGGCACTTGGTCCAAGGTATTGGGTCCAAGGTATTGGTCTAAGTGGTTTTGGTCCAAGGTATTGAGAAAGCCTAAGAGTATATAAGGAGGATAAGATCATTAGGCCAAGTGTGCAAGCAATAAGATTCTAAGGAATACTTCTATCTGGAGTATATATTATGTTGCAAGGTCATGTTCAGGACTAGATCTGAAATATTCACGTGCACCTTGAGTTCAACATTGGATCAGGAACCATGAGACTTGAAATGACATATTCTTAGATGAACTGATGTTTAGAATGACCAGATCTAATGTTTTTCGCCTGCTCTATTTGTTATCTATCATGATCTGGGTTTGTCTAAAGTATGGAATTGCAGCAAAGTTCTAAGTCAAAATTTACAGATCTATACACAGGTTCGTCTCAGCCAAAGTGCATGTACACGCAGGTTCAACTCTTCCAGGTAGTGTATAAAAAATAAAAACTTATGTTCAGATCTGACTGATCTATCTGATCAAATTCTTTTGTTTTATTGTTGTCTGTTAATGAAGTCCTCTTAGACATAAACGTAGAACTACTCTATAAGGAAATTGAGTCTATTTGATTGATTGATTGAGAAGGAAGGGTGATCCTTCATGCTATCTGTTTTGAACTCTGTAATATGAATGTAGATCTTCAGAATGTCACTGATTGGTATAGTCTGTGATTCAAAAGATTATGATTCAATATATTCAGAGACATATGCATGTCGGGTTAAAGGAAGTAGTGTATACACGCAGGTTGGGTTCAACCAAGTAGCATATACAATCTAATCCATGATTTTTGAGGTTACAACTAGTTCTGAATGATGATGTAGGGTTCTAAGCTCAACACAGTGTTCTGGTGTCAGTGATTTGATTGTTCAGATTAACTAAATATTGGTTGATGCAGTTTAATCTTAAAAGGCTTTACTGGGTCTAGTATGAAAATTTGAGGAAACATGGCCTTCACCTTGTGGTGTTGTGATCCAGTAGTATCCAGTCTGAAAATTCATGAAACATGGTCCCTGGTGGAAGAGTGGAGTTTTCTGTAGGCTGGAACCTATGTACTAGTAAACATATTGGCTAGTGCAAGAGCTAGGGGGTTGCAGCTCCCTTCTAGTGGAAGCTGGAAAAGGAGAGAAGGTTGTAACCTTCTACAGGTAGAAGCCTACGTACTGATATGAGTCCACACCAGTACAAGGTTGTAAGCATATTTTCTTATTATTCAAATAAGACATAGACGAAAGCAGCAGGTGGTTTTTATGCACATTTGGTTTCCACCTTAAATCTTGGTGTTCATGAGTGTTGCTTATGTGTGATTCTTTATTTTGCTTTTACTGCAGTGTCTAATAAATCTTTGATATATTAGTTTAAGCTCAACACATGAAAAACTATCTAAATCACAAGTTCTTTGGATGTACGCTAGTTTCTTTAAGCATAGTCGCATGTACATGCTAGTTCACTTCACTAAAGTATCTTATATAAATATGTTTTGGAAATAAAATTATTGATATGATAATACTGATTCATCCCCCTCCCAGTATTATTTCCAAGAATTTTCTCTGCCACTGCAGTGTTATGGGATCTTCCTTTAACTAAATTAGCAGATCCCTTTAGTGATATTTTTGGGTCACTATCATCTTAAAATGTTTTCACAACTTGAGAGGAACAATGGCTGGTGTTTGGTAGATTATTTGTCTTTAATTTACTTCATTAAATGGAAACCATGGTTTGTATTATTGTGAAGCGTATGTGCACTATTTATGCTAGGATTTATTTTGCAAATTAACTGATGTAAAAATGAAACTGATTTTAAATATGAATGTAATGATTTTTTATACAAATTGGAGAGAGTCAATGCACATGTTATTTCAATCTAGAATCCTATCTAAGATGAGTTTTTTGAAAATAAAGAGTCTTATCTATATTGCAGAAATCCACACTTAATTCTATTTTATCAAAAAGGAAATGCTTGACGATTAAACATGAAATAAAATGATCTAATTTACTATTGTGGAATTAGAGTCATTCTGCACTAATTGGTAAAAATAAATCTTTATAATAACTGAAAAATCTGAAAGGTCTGATAATGAAAGGTAAATTGCAAAAAGATTAAGTGGCTTCAAAAAGGGAATGATAATGAAATCCACAAAATGTGAAACTTCAAACCCAAAAATGATTAGTAATGTGTGCGTCCACCTCTAAAATGTACTTTGTTCATCATATCAGAAGTTAGGTGCGAATTAAGAAATAACTCAAAGAAATAGAAATTGAATGTTGAAACAACTAAGTAACGATGTCAAAATTGCATTGCATAAATAAACTATGTTTGGTATTTTTTGTCTATGAGTACTCTATAAAAATGACTCAAATGGAATAAAAATAATGAAAAACTAAAATGAAACATTACAGCTCCCAGGGGGCTCTCCCAGAGTGCAAGTTTGATTTAATACTCAATGATTCGTAGCGCACACATTTGGAGAATAACATGAACTTGTATTTAGAAAACATGGTATCAATTTGTTCACAAAAGGATTATAAACTTAATAACAATAAATACCAATTCTACCGTGTTCTCAGTCTCACTTACTTCTATTATACAAATAATATAAACAACTTGGAAGAGTTTTAATCCTAGAATCTGTAAGTAAATCTAACACCTATGAGATCGATATCTACGAGTGCAATATTTTTATGGGTATCTATCGAAAAACAAAGTCATATGAGATTTCATGTTTTAATAGCTAAGTGCCTCACTCACTTGATTATCTTCTTAAATTCCTTGCTCACTTGATTATCTTTATCCTATTTTTATCTTCAGTACATAGCTTCCGAGTTTGAGTCAACTTTTGACTTCAATATCTATGATTTCGCTTAGCTTGCCAAACAATGCCACTAGGTGTTTATCCCTATGGGAGCCAAATATCATATTTTGACAATATTATTTCTTATTTTTGTGTGCTACAACCTATCTAACAATGGATTCTACTGTGGAAATGGATATCAGTTTCTGAATATAAAAATTGGGTCATTTTAAGATACTTTTCTCATAATTTCACTAAAAATTATAACTTAAATATGGATGATTATTACCTTGTAGGTATTTATCATGACCTTAATATGTAGAGGTTTTTGTAAAAAAATTACATAAAGGTAAAATGGTATGGAAAAAAGGTTGTCAAAAAGAGACATTTCTAGAGTTAAACATTACCCCACACCAAAGGTTTTGCATGTCCTCATGCACCAAAATTTCAAAACTAGTTCTTTCCTCTAATAGTGAATAATCTTGGAGGTTTGTGAAAGTACATTCGTGCTAGCATTCTCCTTCTTATTTTTGATGCCAAACATGATCCTTGGTTTCTTCATTAAAATTATGCTTCCCAATCCTTCGACCCTATTTTAAAGAAACTTATTTTGAACTTTAAGTTTCCTATTATTCTTGTAGGAATGATAGAGGTGTAGAAGTATGTTTTCATTATGAGTTCTGAGTATGACATTATGAACCTTAGCTACTTCCTTTTCATGAATTAGATGTTTATTAACAAAATTTGATTCATAATTATCATGCTTCAAATTCTCTTCTATGTTATATCCATGTTTCGTTCTTACTTCTGTTGTCAAGTTCTGAGCTATTTCAAATTGAGATAACTTTGCCTTTTGTTGTGCCTTTTGCTCTAGAGATTCTATGTAATTGTAAATATCTTGTTGAGCTGGATAAACTTATGCAGTTTTCCTTGTTGGACTACCGATTGGAATAATTGTTGGACTAACTGTATGAGCAGGTGTGTGAAATTATTCATCTTCAAGATTTGTTGTTTCTAGTGATTGAGTGTTTGACAATTTTGAAATTCTTTTACTACTTCAAACTTATTCCAAGCTTCCAATGTTCTCCTTTTCTATTCTGGTGTCCTTTATTTTCTTCTTTTTTTAAGTAATGGGTGGTTCGGGCTAGATTTATTCTTTCTAAAGTCTTTCTTGCTACTTTTATGTCTATACTTTTCAAGGTACTGACACAGTGGATTATTGTCTTCAATTGTATGCTTTAGAATTTCAGTCATATTTGGCTCTTATATTTCTTCATCGATTCTTTTCTTTTCAGTGTTAGGGTCTCTTCTATTTTGTTTGACCCTAATGTTTGGTTCTTTTCCTGGAGCTTCTATGAAATGATTTATTACTAAGAAATCTTTCCAATTATCCCCTTTTTCTTGTAAATGTGCTTCAATCAGAATTTTAACAAGTTCATGATGATACATATAGTTAACTATGGACCTAGTTTCTCTTTGGATACTAAAGACTATTTTATCTAAACTCTGAAGCAAAAAGTAAGGAAGGTTGATGTCAAACCCATCAATAAAGTGAACCATAAGCCTAGTATGATAGAAAAACATCATTTTGAATCTTCCTTAATATGTTATAAAATTTTGAATGACAAGCAAAAGATTTCCCCAGTTTCCTTTTAATGTTGTCACTCGGATACCATTCTTCAAAAAAGATAAATCCATACTTAGTTCTCTTAAGAAGTGAACGCACTCATTTTCTTTCATTCTTTTATTTTCAAACTAGCTCCCTTCATTCCTTGGCAAACCTATTGCTTTAGCTACAATTGATTCTATAAGGACGAGTTCAACATATCCTATTCCAGCCTCCACTCTATCAAATTCTCTAGAAAAGGATTTAGTATTCTCTATTTCATGCCCATCAAATGTTTCAAAGAAATAAATCCAAGCCACATGTTGTGGTTGCTCCTTAAACCTTGAATAAGCCTGGAGGAATTTCATATTGTTCAGTTCATAATGTAGAAGCGTACGTAGAATGCGTGGAGAAGCCTTCATCCTAGAATGATCTTTTTGAATAAGAACTGGAAGGGAGTTTCAACTGAGAACCAAAAGTAAATGAAGAGAATGAAAGGATTTTGAACGAGCACAATGAGTATGGAGCAAGTTTGAAAATATGAAAAGGGTAAAACATTGATGGAGGAATCCATGTTGCATCCATCTTGTGCTTGCACACCTTACTAGATCAAATTTCAAAGTACAGGTGTTATATGCTTGATCCTATTAATCAAACTTTGATGTGACAAGTAATCCAATGATGAGGGGTTAAGGTCATGACGGTTAACTAAATTTTATAGGATTCTCGATATTTTAATGTTTCATCCATAATTAAAATCTATGTTATTAAACAAAAATATAACTCAAATATTCTTCCATACCTTAATGTTTCTTTTTATATACTCCTTGTTGTGTAAATTGATATCCTTCTTCTTGTTGAATTTGATTTTGATTGTAGAACTGTCAATTGGCTATGGAATGATAAAAAAATTGTTTCTTCTCTCAATTCTTGGATTGACTTAATTTATTAGAAGAAGGATTCCTTACTGTTGTTCTTGTTCCTGATGATGATGATCAATAAAAATACTTGATCGTAAATGTAGTTTTTTCACATGAAAAGAAAGAGGACAAAATAAAAAGGGATAAGAAAAAGGGGTTCTTGAAAATATAAACTCCTAATAAATCTTGGTTTTCAGTTAAGATTTTCTGCACAAATATGCCAACATAGTTGGTTTTCATATTTGTACCTTTATTTTTTATTTTTTATTTTTATTGCTTTTTCTTTAATTAGATAATATATATTTATTTTCAAAAACTATGATGAAGATGGAAGGTGAGGAGAAGAATCCTCTTCCTTAACCAACTTAAGTTCAGAATTATCTTGCAAATATTTGATCAATTCTTCCATTTTTAGTGGCTTATGATACAATTTTAATCTATAACCATTAACAAGGAAAGTGATTTGTTCATCATCAATAGTTTTGATCTTGATTGCGTCATTATAAAAAATAGTGCCGACCTCATAAAGACCAAGGCAATGATTTTGAATCAAAGAGAAGATCCCAATCACCTTGCATGAACTTCTTAGCTTTGATAAAGTTGTCATTCCACCTATATATTTGTTGTTGAACTATGCTAGTTCTTTGAATGACGTCATGTTAGATTTCATCGAGCTCATTCAATTGAGCCAGCCTTTGTTTATGAGCTTTTGAGAGATCAAGGCCCAATTTGATTGTTCTTCTAATTGTATCGACTTGAAATTCTAGAAGCAAGACTTTCTTCCCATAGACAAGCTCATAAGGAGAATGCCCAATCGTGTTTTCTCCATGTGGTTCGATATGCCCATAATGCTTTAGGAATATTTTCTACCCAATCGCTTCTACGCAAATGCACAATTTGGGTAATAACTGCTTCAATAACATTGTTGGTAGATTCCACTTTCCTATTGGCTTGTGGAAGATATGGAGTAGATTTCTACTGCTTGATTTTGTATTTCTACACGATCTTTTGCACCAAATTTGATGTGAATTGACTACTTTGATCTATTACCATTTCTCTTGGAACACCAAAACCAGTGAAGGTATCCTAGAAAAAAATATTACTAGAACATTTCTAGATGCAAATAAAAGACGTTTATATTCTACCCATTTTGTAACATAATCTATGTAAACAAGTTTATTCCTTTTCTGTTTAGATGGATGATTTATTGGTCCAACAAAATCTAGACCCAATTTTTCAGAGGGTTCTATATGTACCTAAGGTTGTAGAGGCATCCAATCCGTTGGAATTTGTTTCTCCATTCTTTGACAATTATCCATATTTTAACGTATTCTTTGGCATCCTTAAAAATATATGGCCAATAATATCCCAAAAGAAGGATTTTGTATGTAGTTTCTTTACCAACAACATTTCCTCCACATGGTTCATCATAACAAGCTTTCAGTATTTTAGGTAATTCATTTTATCGAACACATCTTCAGATAATCAAATCATCTCTATTTTTGTACAATCCCCCATCCATCCAAGAATAAGGTGCACTAGTTTTGATCACTTTTTTCTTTTCTCTAGCTGATAGTTGTAGAGGTAACTCTCCTGTACCCAAATAATTAGAAATATCTACAAATTAAGGTTTTTTAGTAGATACTGCAAAAAGATATTCATCATGAAGGTTATCTTTTACATGAACATCCTCATGATTATTCTACAATCTATAAAGGATATGGTCGATTTCCTCTGTAAGGCCCTTACCAACCTTGTTGCCAAGATTGGTTTTGAGATTGGGATTGAGATGGCCATTGTTGTGAAGGAAAGGGTATTTTCCAATTATTTTGTGATATTTATGAATAACGTGAATTAATATTTTTCATCATACCAGATTGATGAGTTTGCCATGGTCTTCTTGGAGCTACACAATAGGATTATTTTAGTGCTTGATTTTCTCCTTGATAAAATGCCTTTAACCCTATTAATGACAAACAACCTTCAGTAGTATGTGATCCTACACATATTTCACAAAATTTAACGCTATCAAGTTGAAATTCATGAAAAAAATGTTTCTTTCTACATTTAGGGAAAAACGATAATTGAAGGACAATTTCAACTTTTTGCTTGTTTTGCATTCCTATCATATCAATCTGTTCATTTAAATTACGAATAATATATAGAAAATTGTTAAATTTAGTTTGACTTACCATTCCTGATGTCTATTTACTTAGACTTTCCATTAATAGATCTTAAGGGCATCTTACATACTTTTCTTTTCCTCTTTCTATGCTATTGCATAGTTCACAAATCTCTTGAAATGACAATTGAGAGACAAATTATTTCCCCCCAAATTTAACAATATCAATCCATTTAGATCTTATAGCATTTAGTAGGAGAGTTTTTAATGTGTGCGGTCCTAAATTATACAATTTAGATCTTTTGATATCATAATTAAATCTCTCCACTAAATCTTCCAGGATTTCATCCTCTTTTTGGTTCATCTTAACAACTTCATTTCTAAGGTCATGGTCTATGCAATAATCTTTGTATTTTTCCAAAAATACTATTTTCATATCATCCCATTTCCTTATAGAATGTGTTCCTAAAGCCATGAACCATTTAATATTTCTATCATTTGATGTTGCCAGAAACAAATTCAATTTTTGAATGTGTAATGAGTACCCATAAGGTATACAAGTTATTTAAATTTCCAAGAGAAAGGTTTCAGGTCTTCTTATCTCATACCTTTGAAGTTAGTAAGTACGGATAAAGGGGTGTTCTTAATATGAAAATTGACATTAATTATTAAATGGGAAATCCAAAAGGATATTCCTCATTGTCATCATCTCCATCCATTTCTTCAACCTCTTTTTTTTCTCCTCTTCTTCTACCTACAAAGGTAAGAATTCATGATGTGGAAGATGATGTGGCTCTTACTGCACCATGTGATGTAGTGGGGGTTGTAGGTGATTGAATTTTTTTTATTTTAATGAATCTACATCTAGGATATACTAAAATGAAATTAGTGTTAGGAAACTAAGAATGAGATGTAATTGAAAGCTAATACCTATGTATACTTCCCTGACAATGGCTACATTATGCAAGAAAGAGGAAAAATAAGCTCCCTTTGGATCAAGGTAGGATTTATTTCCAATATTTTATTCCATGAGGCAGAAATAAACTAATTCTTATCCTCTTGGTATGTTGTCGCTAGCCAAGATATAAATTGGAGGAAATGATGAATAGAAGTTGCAATTTGAAAATATAGACTCGAGTCGACAACCCTAAAAGGGTCGTCTTTCCTCACATGGTTAAAAATCCATTCACAGTGGAGGTCGGCGAGCGAATAAGGATAAGAGGGGTTTGAAATTTGACTATCTGCATCTACCAAGGGCTCAACACCAATAGAAGTGGAACGATAGGCTTTTGTGTCTGTGAGTGCAGTTTGCTTCATTTTATTGAGCGAACAGAAGAAAAATACAACTAGTAAAGGTGTCAGGTTACTTGGAGCCCACAAGAGTGAGTGAAAGTAACATTTGGAAGTGGTCCTTAGATGTTTTAGAAATGAAAATTAGTAGATCATGCACAAATGATGAGGAAGGGATATTCTCACTAGGATGGTATAATAGATGTCGGGAAGGGAAAGATTAGGTGACATAATATTATATAGTAGAAGGGGCATGATTGTCTAAGTTGTGGGCTTAGGGATTGGAGTAGAGGATATATGGTAGTTTAGGGTTGGTCGGAATACCAGGAAGTAGGGATCAAAGGACAGAGTAGACCTACCTATTTTAACTTTACCCTTTAGACCCTTGGGCCTTTAGTCACAAGGAGCCAATGGGAGGAGCCCATTTGGCTGATGACCCCAACATGTTATGGTAGGGAGTACCCCAGATGGAACAAGCTCTCCACTAGCCCTTCAAACCAATCAGGACCGTCTAATCACTCTTTGACCTTTCAACATTGATTCTACTTATATTATTAATCCTCATGCAAGTCACATCACTGGAGTTGTTTTTAAGAGTGTCACACATGTTGAGGGATGGCAATCCTAGTGAGAATAGCGTGCCTTTTAATCTGTTCTTAAAAGAAATTCAACATACCTCTTAATCACCGTATGCTATGGCTAAGCCTAAACCTCACGTTAGTTTCACCATGGATTTAGCGGCAAGATAGGTTAGTCCTCATGAATTCTTAGAATGTGATTGTTCCCTGTTTATTCTTGATGGTCAGTACACTATTTGCAATCTTTTGAGAAGCACATGAGGTACGAAGATAACAGAATCATCAAACTTTTAGTCTAATAAAGAATAAACTTTTAGTTTATGGAAAACATGAGTTTTTAATCTATAATGAGAATAAAAAATTAATCTATGTAAAAAAAACCATTCATGAGAATATGAACCAAATGAAAAACATCTATACTATTCTCACAGAACTCTAGGTGGCCCTCTTGAGGACTACAAGGTGTTGAAAATTCAAATCAAGGGAGGAGATTTAAATCAAAATTTCATTCAAAGTTGCATGATATTAAAAAAAAATACATTCAATGAAAAAAATAGAGTTCTTCTTCTTCAATAAGCAACAACAATTACAAATTAAGATAATCCTTGAAATATTTGATCATCATCACTCCTCTCATCAAAGGGATTGCAATTTATAGAATTTGAGACAATTAACAAACTCAAAATTTTCTTTCTTGTTTTTTTATCATGAGATCAAATCAAATAAAATTTCATGTATTTTTGAATCAAATATCATCCCATATCCAAACGAAATTATCGCTATGCCACAAAGTTGCTAAAGAACAACTCTTTTAGGCCTTTTCACTAACTATGCATTAAATGAAAAATTGAAAAGGTATATATCCATGTAATCTACAAAATAAGGCTCCAAACAACTTCAAACATCTCTAAAATGGTAATGAACTTGAGAAAATGGCACATTGAAAACCTAATTTGGTCTTGTGTTAAACAAAACACATGTTTTTTTTGCGAAATTTGCTTTCATTTGCTCAGAAAATGCTTTTGAAGTCGATTGGTAAAACCAACTATTCTTTTCCCTTGATTTGATGTTCGAGGTCCACAAATGAGACGTGGGTGGAACTTTACCAATACAAATCCATATTAGAGATTATAGAAACAAATTCCAAGTGTCATATTTCCTTCTAGAGTGGTGTTACTACCTCAACCATTGAGATAGCTACAAAACCATGACAAAATTGCAGCAACTTGAACTTACTAAACTATAATTAGTAAATACTGAAAAATTATTCTTGTTTCATTAAAAATAATGGAAGTAATAATAATGCACAATGTAAAAATGTATGTGTGAATTTGATGTGTTTATGAATAAATGTGGTTAAAAATGATGACAATGAGTGAATGGAATGATGTCAAAATGGATGGTTTCATCAAACAAAGCATGACAAGTTGGAGGCCCAACATTCCCCGACACTGAATATTATTCATGTCCTCATGCAAAAAAAGAATTGAAAAGTTTCATAATCCAACCAGTTCCTTATGTTCCTTTATTCTATCATTTCAACTAAATCCTTGACCAAAGCTCCAAGAGAGCAATATTGACCCTCTATCTCAATACGATGCACTTTTGTCACTCTATTTTTCAAGATTACTAATGTGGTAGCATAAATCTTTCTTTATACACTTGCTTCTTGTGTCATTAGAGTAATAAGGAAGAGTTACCCATCCTAATTTTAAAGTCAAACAACTTGATGTATTCACATACTAGGTTGCTCATCGATGTTATAAAATTAGAAGTGGTTCCTGCTTATCTGTTCTTTTCTAATAAAATAACATCCTTGCATTACTTATTAGACCCTTACACATTATTTTTGAGGTATAAAAGGTGTCTTTTGAACTCCTATTTATCCTACATTAATTATCAATCTAGGTACGATTTTTTATTTCAAGAGTGTACTCAGTCTGAGGCGGGAATTTATTCCAAGGGTAATGCTTTCTAATTTGTAGTACTGTTCTAAATACAAGAGTAAATGGATGCTTGAAATGAAATCTAATTGCAATCAAAAGAAGCTTAATGCTCTAGAACATAAATCATTCACTCGGAAAACTACAACAATTTATCAGTCAGGGATGCAGTAGTGATAACTCTTTCCTCTGTCAACTGATATAAATGAAAGCAAATATAGACAAGATGCACAATCTAAGAACTTAGACAATGATAGCCAATGTCTTTTACATTTTTTGATCTTACACTCCACACTAAAGAAATTAACTAGAAATGATAGATCACTAATGTTGCTAACAGAAATGTAGTAAACACGCTTACTGCAAAATAATTAAAAGAAAAACCAAATACTTGCAGGAAAGAAATAACACCTATCTGGTATGAATGAACAATAATGCTAACTTAATAAAAATGAATAGTAATGCTAAATGGAAATGAACAACAATGCTAGCTTAATGGAAATGAAGAACAATGCTAACTTAGTAGAAATGAATAACAAAGCCAAATGAACAACAACCTATAATGAACTGCGACACTTTATAGTGGAAATGAATAATGATATAAGTGGTAATGGATAATAATCTCATTATGATAGCAAGGGAATAATAACTCGATTCAATCACAACTTATGCAATATAATGATTCCATAAAGTATTAGAACTTGCAAAGACAGGAAATTGTAAAGCAATGATTCAAGGTAATGAAAAGTGAATCAAACCATCACATGACTGAAACTGTAAAATAATGGTATAGGTAGCAAGTGGATCCACTAGGGTTAGGCCCTTATACACTAGTGAAGCACTATCAAGCTAATTCAATAGGAAGGAATGGAACAACAACAGATTTATGTATTTATCATGTATAAAAAGTTTATAAGAAATCTTACCTTGTTTTAAACAACAAGAGTCGATGATCAAAGTAATAGTACAACAATAAGTTTTGAAAAATGATAATACATGCTCCCCTGGGCTACAAGCGTTGTCCCTTTTTATAATGGCTAGGTGGATATATCAAGAATACAGATAAGTTCTGAAGCAGCGATCCCTCAAGATCAAAGGGTCCTGAGGGATTTGCTCTATCTTTGATTTCCAATTTATCATTTTGCCTTCTTGTGCTGATGTCACGCTTTCCATTTCTTCTCCTAGATTATGTGCTCCGATCTTGATCTCCCTTTCTGGATACGACTTCCTTGGGAAGGGACAACAATTGCTTCTGCTTTGCCTTTTCCTCCCAAATAGTGGTTTTCCATTTCATTCATTTCCCATATAGAAAAATACAATAATCAATTATTTTGTATCAATCACACATCTCCTTAATTATATGTTATTGAAATATTTGGGCGTTTCAACCCCAATCATATATGTCAATAAACCAAGGGCTCTTTAACCCCTAAAAGTGTTGTTTCAAAGCCTAAAGGATCATGGTGAACTGATTACATCATCTCCTAGAAGTTCCAACTGAAAAACCACTCAGAACTAGCCAAAACTAGACCATATTGACTACTCCTTGGTCAAAGTCCGATGCATACTGACTCCTAAACTAGCCAGGTATGATGCATACTCAAAGAGCCTTCTATGGGTTGTGATGAGCAAGAATGGACAAATGTCTGAGGCAGTTTGCTAAGTGGATGCTCATGAAATCTTCTAGAAACTTCCTCTATGACACTTGCCTCTCTGAATTCGTCCAGGGATGAGTAAAAGATCCAAGAAATCTCCAAGTGGAACTAAGAACTACAAGTGGAATGACACTAATAAAAAAACTAGAGCTGACTCACACCTCTGCAAATATCTATAAATGGATCCCTCATCTGAGATATCTAGAGGCTGGAATTTTGTAATTTGTATAGAATTTTTGTTAGTTTGTCTTTGAGAAGGAACACTGTATTGTTGGGTGATCTTTCCTTTCATGAGATTAAGAGGGCTTTGATGCTGGATCAAACAGCTGGGTTGTAATCCTCTCTTCTATTATTAATAAAGTTCTTTGAGTTTTCCTCCATACAATCGTGTATTTGTGAATGCAATTGTATGGCCAATGTATTTTTGATTCTGCATTGTTTATGGTATTATAGATCGAGATGCTTTGATGGTGTTTTGTTACTTTGCCTCTACAGTATTCTCTAAAGCAGGAAAAGAAGGAGAGGAGTTGCAAGCTCTATCAAGGGAGAAGAAATCAAGAAAGGAATCAAGCGGAAAGATCCAGGTTCATCCTCTTTTCTTCTCTCTTATCTATCATACATCAAGAAAATTGCAAATTTCTTTGATTGTTTGTTTCTAAGATAGCTACCAATCTTAGTGGTTCTAGAATATCGAAAAGACACTAGTTTTCCTAGAAACAAAATGGTGACTCCACTAGGGAACAAATTGTTTTTTTGTTTTTTATTGTTGTTTGATTTATAAACTACAGAGGGAGCCTAAAGTTAGCCAGATAGCCTTCGAACTTCTTTTGTTATGCAACTGCAAAGTAGATGAATGCTACTTCAGTCAATCTTTGGGTTGGTTTATGAACTAAACATCCAACTTACAAGCATCCTAAATGCCCTTGTGGTAGCTCAATAACCTCTTAAGATCATACCCCTGTACTTTGTTTTTACTACCTATCATAGCTCAGCTTAAATCACTGAACTTAGCTGCAAATTTTGAGCAAAAACCCAACTCAGTTTCACTCCCTGGCCCATCGTACTGTCTGTAACTAGCAGCCTGTATGCATCACACCTCCTATGTGTTGCAAGTGACATGCATCCCTATTTCCCTGAATGACAGGTGCGATGACTGAGTGATACTGTTTCTCTCTTTGAAATTTGGTTTTTCCTCCTTGTTTTCAACTCTATTCAGTTGTTTACTGCTTGTGATTAGTATCTCATTGCTGAAACCTCTTTCTTTTAGATTGTTCAGCCTCCATTGATAAGTATTTGTAAATGTTTTTATGTATTTGTCTATCATTTGTAGTCCTTCTTTGTCAAAAGTAGCTTAATTGAATTGTCTTTTTTGATGCAAAGAAGTGTCGTAACTGTCATTTTGAGTCAAAAAGAAGAATGTCGTAAAGTCTTCCTCTTCTAGATAGTGGATTTTACTTTTTCCATTTTATTTGATTTGAAATACTAATATTGAAAGTGTTGAAAATTTTTTTCTATTTGAAATCGAAAAGTGTCATTTTAGTCTTCCTTTCATTTTAAAAAGAAATTGTCGAAGTGTTGCTTTGAAGAAAATAGTTTAGATCCGTACTTAGTTTTCCTTTTTTGTATTCTTACATTAAGGAAATGAAAAACGAAAACATGCATTTGCATTTGCATTCAAACTGCATGCGGAAAATGATTTAGGAAAAGTGCATTTAGTGTGTGCTTTCTGCTCTCTGTTGAAAGAATCGTTATCTTCTTTCCTTAGTAGCTAATATTTGCATTGCTAAAAGAAAATAAATGACTATTTATCATTTTAGATTGCATATTTAGGAATTTTACATCTACATCACGTGGTGAACCTTGAAAGGCAAACTTCTAAGCAAGATCAGCTCTAAAATAAATCTCAATGAACATAACAATGCTTTGGAACCTAACGCAACACATCTAGACGTCTAGGCTAGAGACGTATTTCTACATTGTAAAACCTAGTAACTATCATTTTCATTGAAGGTTGGGTGATTCCTCCTCTTTGATAAGACAAGTGCTAGTACGGACTTGTGCTCCCCATACCGTTGTGTATATATTGGGAGACCACAATAGGCTGATATCCTTTATCCATAGGAAGCTGTGTCTACCACCCTATCGATTGCAATGCACTGAACACAACATTCAGGAAGATTGACTGCCGTACATAAGTCCTTGGTAATTTCTCTTTAATTTACCACCAAGGTGTATATTGCAGTTTTGCAATTGGTTTGCTAATCCCTCTGTCTAGATTTCCAGAGTAGTCATTTTTGTTCCTTTTCGACTCCTTAAAAGAAAAGGCCCATCTGAGCACTTGTCACTTTAGGCTCATTAAAAATCGAAGGCGACTAGACTCATCTTTAGATTTTTCTCGACTCTTAAAAATTGAAAAAGCAAAGTTGTGTCAAAGCATCATTAAAATTTATTCAATTCCGAATAACATTTTCCCCTTTTTAATTTTGAGTTGATCAAGTAATCCACAATCTTGGAAGAAAGTCAATCAAAACCCTATTATTCATGGAGGCTAGCGAGTCAAATGTCTTTGACTCCAGAAACGAAACCATTCCGGGCAAAACAGTCTCACTTAATTGAGTCCACTTCTCTTGGTTTATTTGAAACTTGTGTTTCAACGTCATCAGAGACTACAGTTACTCCGATCATTTTTGGTACATCTGCCTTTACAGAAGAAGTTCCGCAATTACAAGAGGACATTAGAACCGATCCAAGTGTGGCGGTAGACACTTCTATACCTGAAACAACACCATCTAGGACTGATCCAGTAACTGAAGTTAACTTACCTGAACATCTGGAAGCTGAATTCTAGAATTCAGAAGGTGTCACCCCTCCAGTATCTGTCATCACAGAAGCTATACCTTCTTCAACTGCAGAAATATTTTATGGACCTAATGGTCTACCTCTTCCACCTGGTCTGATTGCTATAGAAGAGGTTGTAGAGGATCTTCCATCTAGTACCTCATTGAATTTTGGAACTAGAATCCATTTATACCCTTCTACCCCTGAAGTTAGTTCTTTTAATAATCCTTCATCACAAGTTCCTGTCAAATCACTAGGAAATATTTTGGATAGACTAAATATGTCTGAGCAACCATCAACATCTAGGACTGTATCATCTGATACAGCCACGAAAAAAATTCTTGCTGCCACTTTGACAATTTTTGCTGGTATAGCATCTATCCCAACTAGTTATCAATCACTAGATGGAGTCCACACATGGACTGTTTCAATGACATGGTCTGTTCCTATTTGTTCCTCCGAGATCCTATCTGGAACTTCTTATGTTGAAGCTCACCAAATTGATCCTATATACCAGTTTCAATTTGGGCAGCCTAGTCTTCAAAGGCCCATCAAACCTTTGAGCACTCGATTGCCGCCATATCGGGGGCAATATACTTTTTCATTATTCCCTCCTGGAGAACAACCATATGAGAGCTCACAACAAAATTCAGGTCAAATTGGAATTACGTCTAGTGGTTGGATACCAATACTTCCTCAACAACCAAGTGTTGTATATTCAATCCAACCAGCCCAATCTATGTTCAAGATTACTACTACACCTGCTATTGTGACTGTGTCACAAATACAAGCACAGCCCATTGTATGTCAACCTCAAGTCTCTCAGGTTACAGTATAATATCCTCTGGTACCTACGGCTCTATCATAACCTCAGATTAGTGCTTCCTTAACTTGAACGACTCAGGCTCTAACATGTTTTATCACCCCACATCTTGGTCAATCATCCAGTGTTGGGCAACAACAAATGGTTCAACAACCATGGCTGGTGCAATATCAACAACCACAATTCCAGCAAGCTTACCAAGGACCTGAGCAAGAAGGCTTTGTAGGTAATGGGAAACCGCATTTTCAAAGCGGTTATCAACAACCATACTATAATGGTTTTTCCCATCAACCTTATCAAAGTTACCAGCATCAGATACATTATGCTGGTATGCAAAGACCTACTGTTAAGTTGATCCCATCTTATCCTGGGTATGCTTCGCCAAACCTGAATCAACAATTGCCTTTTGTAGCAACTCTAGAATTACCAGATCTGAACCGACTGAAAAATGATCCAATTGCTTATGCCCCTTGGTTGCTAGCGATTCCTCATAAACTTCCCTCTCATATTCCTAAATTCAATATAAGTCTAGGTGAAGATCCATCGAATCACGTAATGACTTTTCATTTGTGGTGTTCATCTAACGCACTCAATGATGATTTGTTAGGCTTCGCCTTTTTCAGCGAATGCTAAATAGTCTTGTTGGGTCCCTATAATACTAGTGATTACCCTATTACTATTGTAGTTTTACCCCTTATTAATATTGTTGTGCCCCTATTTCCCCCATATTGTTATTACTGTGCCCCATAGAATCCCTCTATTGTTATTTTTGTGGCTTTATATTATTATTGTTAGGTCGGTTCGGTTATATTGTGACTCCTTAGACTCCTATATATAGAAAGGAGGTTTCGTCATTTGAATCATCCAAGAATTGTTCATTTATGTAATGTAAAGGGGGTTTCCCCCTTGAAGAGGCTGAATTCTAAGGCATTTATCTATCTTTTCTATCTTTTCTTAAGCTGGTTTCATAACATTTGGTATCAGAACTTTGGATTCTATGGTTTCGCTACTCCAAACAGGTCATTGTGGCATTTTCGCAATAACTTTCTTTGTGCAATGTCTCAAAAGCTAAAACCAGAACCAATTTGAGAAGACATCACGCTGAATCTTGGGTCTACATTTCAGAGCGTTTTACACTATAGTTGTGGAGATATGATCTGAGGAAGTTGGTTTTTTTGTAGACTCCTGAATTACATTCCAAATAGGTGACCTGGGGAAATCATCATAACTTTTTCTCTGAGCATTGGATTGAAATTTCGTAAGAAGGTGCAGATAGAGGAAAAATTTTAATTTCTTGTATATATTTTGTAGAGCCAAAAGACGAAACAGGGACTCGTGGTACATCGTACAAGTTCGCCCTACTGAACTAGTCCATAATCAGTTCACCGTGGGAGATTTCCCATAACTCTTCCTTGGAGAATCCAATTTGGATCAGACTCATGGCATTGGAAAGAGGACACAGAGGACTACTGCAGGTCACAATTTCAGAATTGGATGATTTGAATGTACAGAGATACATCAGAGGCAATATTGATCTCCTACAAAGTGAAAAAAGGTGTGTAGATTCTTTTAAATTTTTGCTTAAGATTGGTTTGAAATTTATTTTGAAGGAATTCAAAGGGCATATTAGAGAATTATTATCGGTAACTAATGCCCCGAGGAAGGAAAATGCAAACACCTAGTAAGGAACCCGAAAGCTCTAGCATGGCTCATGAAGAAGAGGAAGGAATGCTACATGATATATCAAAATTACAAGAACAAGTACAACAAGTGTCACTTGCACAAAAAGAAACATAATCTAAGATGGATGGTTTAAGGAAAGATGTACAAGCTAAGATGGATGGTTTAAAGATGGGCGTAGAAGCTAATATGGATGGCATGGAAGCTAAGATGAATGGCATGGATGCTAAGATGAATGGCATGGACGCTAAAATTGATGGCATGGATGATAAGATGGAAGAATTAACAATAAATATGAATAAGTTGCTGCAAGGAATGGTCACTAATGGTGAAAAGGTACTAAAGGAAACTCATGATGAGAATAAAAGAAATGTTAATCATGATTCCATAGACTCTAATTTTGGATCGATGACCCACCATATTCCAAAAATCGATATGAGGAAGTTTAATGGCAAGGATCCCGCAATATGGATATTACATATGGAGCAATTTTTGGATCTAAATAATGTGAAAAACACACAAAAGGTACGTATGGCATATTTATATTTGGAACCAAATCAGTTTGTATGGTATCAATGGCTTTGCTCTCATAAACAATTTATCACTTGGGCAATTTTTACGGAAGAATTGATAGCACATTACGAGGATACAAAAACCAACACTTTTTTTAGCCAATTGATAAGTCTCAAACAAAAGGGTTCAATAATGGAGCACATTTAGGAGTTCCAAAAATTGAACATAAGGGTAAAAGATATTCCAGAGGAGCATAGGATTGATGTGTTCATAGGGTCTTTAAAGGATAATATCCAACATGATGTTCGGCTTTGGGAACCTAATTCATTAGAGAAGGCATTGAAGTTAGCAAAAAAAATGGAAAGCAAAATTATGGCAACCAAGAAGCATACCACTCACAACTATAAAGATGGAAGTGTTGTCCCTAGCCTTCCACAACCTATAAGGTTGACACCACAACAATTGAAAGAAAAAAGAGCAAAAGGGCTTTGTTACAGTTGTGATAGTAAATACACTAAAGGTCATGTGTGCTGAGAAGAATTATTCTACATAAATTGTGAAGAGGAAGAAGAAAAGGAGCAAAAAAGGTCAAAAGAAGAGGATATACTCCAGGAACAAAGCCTAGATGAAGAACAAATGAATCTGACAATATCTTGTAATGCATTGGCAGGAATTACCACTCCTCAAACCATCAAGATAAAAGGACAAATGAAGAAGAAAAAGGTAATAGTGTTGATTGATTCAGGAAGTACCCACAATTTTATTCATTGTAAGGTAGCAAAAGAATTGAATTGGTTCCTATACCCAGCACTAGAGTGTCAAGTGATGATTGCAAATGGAGGAACAATAAATTTCTCTAGAAAATGCCATAATGTCAAGCTATACATGGGATAATATGTATTGACTAGCCCAATGCTTTCCATTCCAATGGTACGTGCTGATGTTGTACTAGGAGTCCAATGGCTACAATCCTTGGGTACAATAGATCTTAATTTTCAAGAACTTTTCATCAAATTTTCTATGGAAGGAAAGGAAGTTGAATTAAGGGGTATTGCAGGGAAACCAAGAAAGATAATCATCTCTAATGGTATGACAAAGCTTCTAAAAAGGAACAAAGAGTTGTAATTGCACAATTATGTTCGCTAGATGTTTCCACATACGAATCATCTATTTCTCCAGATCTCCAAAAATTCCTGGATAATAATTCCAAGGTATTTGAGACTCCTAAAGGTCTCCCACCTATGTGTGATCATGATCATGCTATTCATTTGATTCCAGGAAGTGTTCCTCCAAACATCAGGCCATACATATATCCCTATGTCCAAAAGAGTGAAATTGAACGTATGGTTGCAGAAATGCTAGAGGCTAGTATAATTCAACCGAGTCAAAGTTCTTTGTCTGCTCCAGTAGTATTGGTGCACATGAAGGATGGATCATGGTGCATGTGTCTGGATTATAGGGAGCTCAACAAGCTCACTATTAAAGATAAGTTTCCCATTCCTGTCATTCATGAATTACTGGATGAATTGCATGGATCAATTTACTTCACCAAGTTGGATCTCTGTTCAGGATATCATCAAATCAGAATGAAGACTAAATACATTCTGAAAAAAGCATTTAGAACTCATGAGGGTCATTATGAATTTTTGGTCATGCCTTTTGGCCTTACCAATGCATCCTCAACATTTCAAGGTTTGATGAATTCAATTTTCAAACCATTCCTTAGAAAATTTGTGTTAGTATTCTTTGATGATATACTAATCTACAACAAGTCTTTGAAGGATCATGTTGAACATGTTGATAGGGTGCTACAACTATTGGAGGAGAAGCAATTATATGCAAAACGATCCAAATGCTTCTTTGGATTCCAAGAGGTGGAATATCCGGGTCATATTATATCTCATGAAGGCGTTAAGGTAGACACTAGCAAAATTAAAGCCATTAAGGAATGGAAAATCCCCACATCCATAAAGCATCTGTGAGGATTTATCAGGCTGATAGGGTATTATCACAATTTTGTTAAGAATTATGGAAGAATAGCAGCACCTCTAACAACATTATTGAAGAAGATTCATTTTCATGGACTCCGGAAGAAACAAAGGCCTTTGAACATCTTAAAGAGGCAATGTGCCAAGCACCGGTCTTAGCTACACCGGACTTCACAAAAACCTTTATTATGGAATGTGATGCTTCAGGAATTGGTGTTGTTTTAATGCAAGATGAAAGACCCATTGCTTTTGAAACTCGTCCAATCAAGGGAAATTTTTTACACAAAGCTATTTATAGAAGGAAATGTTGGCAATACTCCATGCACTTAAGAAATGGCGACCCTACCTAATGGGAAGACACTTCAAGGTAAAAACGGATCATGATAGCCTTAAATACTTTTTAGAACAAATTATCCTCTGAAGAGCAACAAAAGTGGGTCACAAAGATGTTGGGTTATGACTTTGAAATCATCTACAAAAAAAGGAAGCAAAATGTGGTGGCAGATGCACTCTCAAGAAAGGATGAGGATGTGGAAGCATTGTTGTGCGCCATTCCTATTATCCAACTAGATTGAATAAACGAAGCAAGGAAGGAATGGAAGAATGACGAAGAAGTGTGGGCACTTATTCGAAAGTTACAACAAGATTCCAGTACGTCTGATACATTTAGCTGGAAAAATGATTCGTTATGGTACAAAGATAGCCTATAGCTCTGTAAGAATTCCCAACTAAAACAAAAGATTTTATGGAATTGCACACTTCTCCCTTAGGAGGGTACTCAGGATTTTTAAAAACTTACCATAGGGTTAAGAAGGAATTTTTTTGGGATGGCCTTAAATCAGATATTCAAAAGTTTGTGGCGGAATGTTTGGTTTGCCAACAAAATAAAGTGAAAACAATTAAGACACCGAGTCTATTACAACCTTTATCCATTCCAAGCCAACATTGGGAGGAGGTTTCAATGGATTTTATCACAGGTTTACCCAAGTCTGAGGGAAAGAGTGTCATCATGGTGGTAGTTGACAGACTTACCAAGTATGCACACTTTTGTGCATTATAACATCCATTTAAAGCTAGTACAGTTTCTACTGCATTTATGGAAACAATTCAAAAGCTACATGGAAACCCAAAGATTATTGTAAGTGACAGAGATCCCATTTTCACTGGAAATTTTTTGGACATAATTATTTTCTTGTCTTGGTACTCAGTTAGCTCATAGCTCATCTTATCATCCTCAATCTGATGGGCAAACTGAGATAGTAAACAAATTTTTGGAAGGATATCTTCGTTGCTTTTATCTG
>APFE030346484.1:1971-35806 GCA_000404065.3 Pinus taeda | reverse complement strand
AACATAAAAATAATCAAAAACATGCAATAAACAAATGAGAATGGTGGATTAAGTCAACTTAGGAGGTTGAATGAGCCCAAATAATTGTCCATTTTTGGGGCTCATCACTAACATTGTAAAAAGATAGCTCTTAAGTGATCCAGATGGTCATGATGTTTAGCTGAATGAGTAGGCAAGTTGTCGAGGTATGACTGAACAATATGTCAAATGTCATGGAATGCATAGGATATTGCTCATTGAAAATTGGCACCAACATTCTTCAGACCAAAAGGAAGCGTTTTGTAAGAGAAGGTACCCCAAGGATAGATAAAGGTTTTTTTATGCTAATCGGCAGGTGAAATGTTAATTTGATTATAGCTAGAAAATCCATCCAAGAAAGAAAAAATCTCGCTCCCTGTGCATTTGTCAATGATCTAGTTGATAAAGGGAGTAGGATAATTGTATTTAGGACACACATGATTTATATCATCGTAATCAACACAAACATGTATCGTGTCCTGCTTTTTGGCAACAGGGATGATATTAGATACCCAATCTGTCAATGGAATAGGATAAATGAAACCTACTTTCAAAAGCTTTTCTACTTATGCTTTGATAGAAGAAACCTTTTGAGGGTGCATAGGGCGAAGCCGTTGTCGAACAGGTTTAGCACCAGGATATGTCAGGATCTCATGCACCACTATGGCTGGATCAATACCGGGCATCTCCGCATATGACCAAGCGAAAACATCTCAAATTGTTTAAAATTTTGAGTATGGATATTGATCTTATCTGGAGAACAAGAAACCCATATATGGATGTTCTCGACAATTCCTGGTTTAACGGAAATGTCAATAGGCATCATAGCAGTGATGTTTTCCATATTACCCTTTGACAAAATTTCATGTACCCAAATAGGCTTCTGAAACGGAGGCCTAAAAGGATGAGAAAAAAACACTTGAGGATAGGAAGGCATCTCATCAAGGCAAGGGACAAAGGAAGAACGATGATGTAGACCAATCTGTGAAACTTCCTCCAGAGACGTGACCTCCATGATACTCTCACTAGTGGGAATGTATCGTTCAAGGGATCCAGATAATCCCAAGAACCAAGCCAAAGGGATAGCACATAAGTGTTGAGGTTCACACTGAAGACAGTATGAATTTCTGAAGCGGCCATCAAAGCTAAAACAATTTCTTGATAATTTATCTCCAATGGACATAAAGGCATAACATCACCAAATGAGTCAATTTTATCTTCGGAAGGGATAACCCAAGTATCCATGGAATATGAGATCATATAGACTGAATGAACATGTGGAGGTGGAAGAGTAAAAGTATCCATTAAAGAAAAGTCTTTGAAGAGACCTATGCCCACGTTCTCGTAAGGAATCTCTGTATTGCCCACATCAGGAAGGCTACTGTTGGATGAACCAGAAGAAAAGAAAGATAGTTGATCAGCCGTGACTATTTTTCCTTCATGAGGAAAACAAAGTATGCAGAACAAAGAAAACACCACAAAAAATATAGCGTGAGTCCAACATCGCCCAAGAAGAAGGTTTTAGTTGAGATTAGCATCTACAACTTCTACTTCTAATTCAACAGTCTTGCCTTCTAACATAATTGGTAAGTTCGTGAGAATATTGTATGGTCACGAACCTCTGCCATCAAAGGATTCCAAGGTGTTCAGAGATTGGTTAAGAGGAGGAGAGCCAATGGCTTTCCAACACAAAATTGACATGATGCAGGTTGAGGCACCTTCATCAATAACCGTTCGATGAATCGTATTTCCTTTAATAAGGACCTGGATCAGAAATGTGATCTGATGAGGAAGATGAGGCACATGATTCTGTAGATTGAAAGTAATTAGACTCAAATAAGAAGGATCAAAAGCACCGATAGAAAATAGTAATGACTTCCATTGCGTTGGACAGGATTGAAGAACCTCTAAGGAAGACGTCACTGAAGGTGCCTAAGCTAAATCCTCAACAATATTGTAATGTTGTGCAGCTCTAGCATTCAGATTGAAAGATGACTTCCGAAGAACACCTTTAGGGGGTGGTTAGATGACAGACTCACTGTTAGGGTGCTTGATATGGAGCAGACTAGAAGAGGACAGAGTAGAAGTAGAAGGAGCATCATGGGCTTCTTTCTCCATGGTCTGTTTAGATGTAGCTTGATAGTCCTTGGTTCGAGTAGCGATCGAGATAGGTGACCAACCTTATATTATGAACACTTGGGAACCTGATGAAGCAGAAGACTGAGGTTCATCTACCAATTGGGTCTGTTGTGATGGAAAATGTTCTTTAAGGTAGTCAGAGTCCATTTTAGTAAGCGACTAACTTCAGATCGCCGGGGACAATCTTTAGTGTAATGATCCTCCTCACAGATGAGGCAAGGATATTTCAGCTTTCTTTGAGAAGTGCCATCAAGAGATCATTTAGGAGGTTCCTGTTTTTAGGCATCGGATTTGGCCTTACCTTTTCCTTTCTTTTTACCTTTAGAGGATTTATCTGCTGTGGTAGACTGGATAGCATGAAACTTAGAGGTTTTACTAGGACTTGATGAATTCTTAGATGGATTATTGGAACAAATGTTGAAGACCGATTTATACTTCAAAGAAGCTTTCACAGGAGTCTGAGACACAAAACCAATCAAACTGTCAATAGGTGGTGTATCTAGAGACTTCGATGTTATCAGATCTGATGATGGTCTCAGAGCATCAAGAAACATCTCATGCAATGTGCCATATTACGAATAGACTAGGTCTAAATACTAAGCACGGGCGATAGCTTGCTCTTTAGTAACACATCCAGCCATGGCTATGTCCTTGGCAATTTTGTTGAAGAATGATTTTGTGAACCATTCTTTCAACAACTCATTAGTAATCTCAAACCTGATGAGGTGACGCTGACGTCTCCATTCATGGATATGATTAGAGATGTGGGCCGTGATGTTTTGCTTTAGTGACGTAACCAAATGGGTGCCAGCTTCATAGCAAACTTCCAGCTGGAAATGAGTGAGAAAAGCCATAGCGAGAGAGTTGAAGTCACCGTAGGTACCTCAAGCCAATTTGATGTACCACTTGGCGACAGCACTTGTGACAGTCCTTTCGAAAAGTTGAAGACGAATAGAATCATCAACGTACAAATTTGATGAGCACTAGAGGTGATATGTCATCACATGAGCTTGTGCATCCTCCTTCGCTTTTCCCTCAAATTTGGGGCAATCGCTCGGAATCTTCAACAGAAATGGAGGCTAGTATGGTGAATAAATAATGGGATCATTCATGAGCTTGGAAACATTTGGGGCAATCACCTGGAATCTTTGACAGAACTAGAGGCCAGTATGGCAAATGAATAATGGGATCATTGATGAGCCTGGAAACATTGGGCAGCTTCAACGTATCCAAGAAAGGAAATTGCATGTTAAATGGCATATAGGGCCTTTGAGGAGACCCAAACTATGGAGTCCATCCTTGATGGTAAGTATTTTGCCTCCATAGTGGTGGATTTTGTCCATATGGAATCTAATTTTGTCCCCACTGAGGGTTACCTTGCCCATAATGAGGATTTTGTCCTGGGTAGGTTTGACACTACCCTCCCATAGGCCGCCGATGAGCATTGTATGCGACATACGAGTTATAACATTCCTGAACCTGCTAACCTTGGACACAAGGATTTTGAACCTACTGATGTAGGGGTTGACCTTGACCTTACAAAGGCTGACCTTACTCATACGCATATAAGGCTTGCTACTTCCAAGGTTGACCTTGTTGCTGCAAAGGCTGGCTTTGTTGCTGTAAAGGTTGGCCCTGTAGATGTTGTCCTTGGGAGGACAAAGGTTGGGAGAACTACGGAAAAAACTACTTCTGCTGCTGCAAAGTTTGTTGCAACTGTTGCAAAGGTTTCCCTTGTGGTTGTAGTAGTTTTCCTTTATTCTGCAATTCTTGCCCTTGCTGCTGCAAAGATTTCCCTTACTGCTACAAAGGTTTCCCTTGCTACTGCGAAGGTTGTCCTTGTTGCTGCAAGGGTATCTAGATAGTTCCTAGGGTGATACCTTAAGGGTATTGATAGTTCATGAATTGGATCTAGCCATATCCACTAGGCATAATGGATTGGCCAAGTTGAACATAAGGCCCAACTTGAGGAATGTAAGGCAGACTTACCATAACTGGCGAACCATATGGGAAATAAGCCGGTTGGAATGGGACCTGCACCATATATGGCCACAGATGTTGGATGTTACCTAACCTGGATGGAGCAACAGGGTTATGAATAGCATCATAAAAGAGTTGATTCATTCCAACCATGTGAGTTTGCAATCCACTCACACTGGTTTCGCCAAACATCATATGGATATTCGAATCTTTCCCCACAGGCGATGGCATAGTTTGTCCATTTGCTGGAGGGATAGAAGAACTTACTGAGACCTGACCTAAGACTGTTGGTTGAACTGAACGATTCGGTCGAAATGACAAGATAGGTTGAGATAGAATGGTAGGTTGAATTTGAACTGAAGTGATTGCAGTTTGCACAATCGATCGAGAGGTTGTGTTCTGAACGAACGAACCTGATGTAGGCATAGCTCTAGAAGACCAGATGGGGTTCTGATACAATGACGAGGCACTAGGAGTACTCGAAACCAACAAAGCTAGATGTTGGGTTGTGTTATATTCTTTCCACAACCAGCCCATGTAGTTAACTGGGGGGTTAGAAGGGGGGCAAAGCCCCTTGTTCGTTGCGACGATTGCATAGCAGGGGGAGTCATAGGGGGTTTGAGGGGTGCAGGTAACCCCACTCTATGGGGTCCGGGGTAGCGCCCTAGAAAATTTTGGTTTTGGACCCTATATTAGGTTGGCCGAACCTACCTATGGTTTTGTGCATGTTTTTCGCACATGGTTTTGGATGTGATCGTTTTTGGTCCATGGTTTTGGATGTGATGGTTTTCGGTCCATGGTATTGGATGCTTCGACATGTATAAATATGTATTGTAACATTAAAAGGAAAATAATGAAAAATCAAGCTGGTAGTCCTGGTTTTGGGATCCAGGGTAAATCTCTGTGTATATGTGTTTTATGTGTTATGCTCTCGCATTGTTTATTTTCTGTGTTTTAGAATTCATATGCAGGTGATTTCTATATAGGGTTAAAACCTACATTTGGTATTAGAGCTATTTGGCTTCAAGGGGACAACTTTGTTACTGAGGGGTTTCGCTCGGGCCTGTGGTAGACCCTGTTCAGTGGGATATCTGCGAGATCGATTCTAGTGGTAAAAGAAGATGGCAAGTAGTGGAAAGATAGAGATCAAGAAATTTAATGGTTAGAGTTTTGAGTCGTGGAAACTCAAGATGGAAGATCTGTTGGTGGATAAAGATCAATGGATCGTAGTAGATCCATGTACTAAACCAATGGGAGTGTTTGATGAAGAATGGAAGAGGTTGGATCGGAAGGAAAAGAGCACAATATGATTGTGTGTCTCAGATTCAGTATTGCTGAATGTATCAGGGGAAGCTACAATGAAGGCTTTGTGGGAAAAGTTAAGGACTTTATACCAATATAAGTATCTGGTGAATAAAATGTTCCTACAGAAAAACTTGTATAACTTGTAGATGAAAGATGGAGACTCGGTGAGAGAGCATCTAAACGCATTTAATACTGTGGTAAGTCAGTGATCATCTGTTGATATTAAAATTTCAGATGAAGATAAGTGCTTCAGTTTTTTGTGTTCTCTACCATATTCGTGGGATAGTATGGTTATTGCAATAGGTAGTAATGCAACTACCTTGCAGTTTGATGAAATAGTTTCATCCTTGCTGACGGAGGAAATGAGACGGAAAAATATGGAGAGCCAGAATGGCGATGCCTTGTTTGTACAAGGACGATCCTAGAATAGAAACAAAAATAAGTCATCGAATGGGAGGTCTCAATCTAGAGGGAGATCTAAATCTCCAGGAAAACCTGTAAAGCTGGTGTGCTGGAAATGTGGAAAGGAAGGGCACTACAAAAGGGATTGTAAATCTAAATCTCTTGATAAAGGAAAGGGATCTGATGATGCTCCTTTCGCAGAGGTGAAAACAACGTCAGATGAAGGTGGGGATGTGTACTTAGCTTCTTCAAGTACACATGTAGATCATGAGGCATGGTTTATTGACTCAGGTGCATCTTTCACTTCACTCCCCATAGAGAGTGGTTCTGCGAGTATGAGAAATATGATGGTGGTGATGTCTTCTTGGGGGATGATCGAAAGACTAGAAATGTTGGTCGTGGAAAAGTAAAGTTGAAGTTGCAAGGTGGAAGGGTTAGAACACTTCTGGGTGTTCTACATATTCCTACATTAGCCAGAAATCTGATTTCTGTAAGCAAGCTGGATGATGTAGGTGTAAAAATAGTGTATGAGAAGGATACCTGCAAGATGGTTCAGGGCACACTGGTATTGATGCGGGGAGTTCAAATTGGAACTCTGTACAAGCTGCAAGGTAGCACTGCTGTTGATGGGTGCAACGTTCTGTGGTTCCTGAAAGTGGAGCAGAAAATCTAGTGGTCTCTGGAGAGAAGACCATGCTGTGTTATCAAAGGCTTGGACATATTAGGGAGAAGGGCCTTCAAATACTTCATGGTAAAGGTATGGTAGAAGGTATGAGTAATAGCTCTCTAGATTTTGATTTCTGTGAAAGTTGTGTATATGGGAAGAAGAATCAAGTGAGTTTCTCCTCTAGTGGTAAGAGGGTGAAATAAATATTAGAGCTTGTGCACAATGATGTGTTTGGACCTGTGAAGGTTCCATCACTGGGTAAGTCTATGCACTATGTATCCTTTATAGATGACTTCTCAAGGAATACATGGATATATTTCCTTAAGAATAAATCTGAAGTCTTTGACAGGTTTAAAGAATTTAAGGCTCTAGTGGAAAACCAGACAAAGAAGAAGATAAATATGCTAAGGATAGATAACGGTGGAGAGTTTTGCAATAAGGAATTTAAAGAATTCTGTAAGAAGTGTGGTATAGAATGATAGAAGACTACTTCATAGACACCTGAGAAAAATGGAGTTGTAGAAAGAATGAAAAAGACGTTGATGGAAAGGGAAAGAAGCATGCTCAGTGGTGCCGGGTTAGGACAAGAATTTTGGGCAGATGTGGTGGAGATAGCATGTTACCTAGTCAACAGATCACCTTCATCAGTGTTGGAGGATAAGACTCCATAAGAGGTATGGATTGGTGAGAAACCCTCTCTTTCACATCTGAGGGTATTTAGATGTGATGCATATGTACATGGTCCAAAGGAGAAATGAACCAAGTTGGATAGTAAATATGAAAAGCATCTTTATTGGGTATAAGGATGGTTTAAAGGGTCATAAGCTTTGGAACCTAGTAACAAGGAAGGTTGTGTACAACCGAGATGTGGTGTTCAGAGAGGTAAAAGATGTTATTAAACATGAAGTCCAACCAAAGGAACCTGAGAAGATAGAGTTTGAGCTAAAGGAGGAAGAATCAGACTCTACATCAGAGGAGGAATCATAAGATGAAGAGCCACAAACTCCAGGTGTGAGAAGATCAGTTCAAGAAAGAAGGCAGCTAGAAAGATATAGTCCATCTACTTTCTATTCAAATTTTGCTTTATCTATTATTGATGATGATCCCAGAAATGTGAAGGAAGTAGTAGATTCAAAGGATGGAAAACACTAGAAAGAGGGCATGGTTGATGAAATGGCATCTTTGTACAAAAATGAGGCTTGGGATCTGGTGGAGTTACTGGCTGGAAGGAAACCCATTGGCAGCAAATGGGTATTCAAGAAGAAGACAAATGCATAAGGAAAGGTGGAGAAATATAAAGCTCAGTTGGTAGCAAGAGGTTATTTCCAGGTGTCAGGAATTTATTTTGGTGATATTTTTTCTCCTGTTGCCAAGGTAAGTTCTATTAGATTACTTTTATCTGTTGCTACTTTTGATTTTGAGGTAGAACAGATGGATATGAAGACAACGTTTCTTCATGGGGATCTGCAAGATGAGATCTACATGAAGCAACCAGAAGGCTTTGCAGTGAAGGGTATGAAAGAACTGGTATGCAAGTTAAAGAAGTCTTTGTATGGGTTAAAACCGTCACCAAGGATGTGATATCAGAAATTTGATACATTTATACGAGGACTTGGCTTCACTAGAAGCAAACCAAATCATTGTGTGTATTTTAAATTAATTGGTGACCATGTTATTTATCTGGTCTTGTATGTGGATGATATGTTGCTAGTTGGAAATGATAAATAAATTATCCAAGATTTGAAGATCCATTTGTCCTCCAAATTTGATCCGAATCGGATCCATAAACAACTGTCATAGAACTGTGACTAAAACAGGTCGAACCAATCCTTGAAGAATCCAAACAGTAGTCAAAAACACCTTGAACCAGTGGCCATGGCAGCCGACGTGGAACGACGAGGACCTTGGTCAAAGCACGATGACAGAGGCCCATGGAGACTACACAGGAGGTGAAAATAGCCTCTGGGAGCCTCGGATTGGGAAAAAGAGCTGGTTTTTGATGCGCTAACGTGCATCACTGGGAAAAACAGGGACGAAATGGTAGATCTTAAGCATTTGGTCACATTGGGAGCCAGGAGACCGCGGGCGGAAAAAGGTAAAAAGTGCCAACATACGATGGTGGGACCCACAACTTGGAAACCGATGGTTTGATCAGGACGCCCTTGAACGGTAAGCGGTTTCGGAGAAAGCAGAGCGATCACAATCAGTGATCGATGCATGGCAGCAGAGCAGAGAGAAAAACCGTTGTGATCGTGCATTATCGGTCAAGCAAGTCAACAATGCTCGACGTGCGAATGACATTGGATCTAGAGGAGCCTAGATCGGACGACTGAGATTGCGCCCAATAGACAGAGGAGAATTGATAAGGGATTAAGCCGCGATTTAAGAGGATTTGGAATCCATTGACCACCACGGTGGAGAAAGCAACGAATCAACAAGCGAGCTGGCATAGTTCTGATGGAGACACATGACTACTTCTTGAGCATTATGCTGACATCGAATAGGGAATTCCAAGCACACGGGCGACAGCCGAATCGACGCAGGAAGGAGAGGAAATGAACAAACACGGAGGTCAAATGGCTAAAGCCACAAGCAGAGATAGTGAACGAGAGATCAGAAGAGAGATTTAGATTGAAGAGTCCAAGCGACCAAGAGAGACAGTGAACAATGAACCCTGAGAGGAGGAATGAGCATAGAGAGTAGTAAAGCCAAGTAGAGGAGACAGAGGGCCGAGCTGACCACAGGCGACATCGAGCACCAAAGAGCTTGAAGAATCAAGCCTTCCTGTAGAGGAATCTGTCTGGATTGAGCATCACAGTTGGCTCTTTCCTCTATAGACCGAGAGTCGCAGAGCTTGTAGGAAGAATAAGAGTCTGTGTACTCCAAGTGGCTTGGGGAATCCAAGAACCACCTTGCCAAGCAATATCTGCTTCAAGTGAACTCATATTGAGTCCCTGCATTTGTAATTCTCTGCTTAAAGATACAATAAAACAAGGCCACCACTGAAGCTGGATCAGAGACATAGCCCTGGAGAATAGGGTGAACTCCTTATTAAAAACTGTGTGTGTCTTTGTATTGCTTACTGCATTTCTCTTCTGTCTTTCCATTTAAAATGTTTGTGTATTGGAAATCTGATCGATTCAGTGTTTCAATTACACAGAACACACACCAGCACATGAGTCTATAATAGCTTTGTTTAATAAATCTTCAACTGAGGTCAGTCATATGGTGATTATCAGATCAAGTGGTACCAGAGCTCTAGGCTGTTAGGTTAGACAAGCTTGTGTTGGTTTAGCTGTGAATGATTACTAGATCAAAGCTCAAATTAGGAGAAGGAGAGTTGGTGGAAACTAATCCTAAATTGGGAGAGTCTATTCTGGGAAGACAATGTCAGAAGAAGGTTCTATAGGGCGAGACCCCCAGTTCATAGAAAGTTTCCTAGCTATGAAGTCTATGGTAGAAGAAATGTATAGGCACTTTAGAAAGCATAAGGATGAAGATTCATCATACTCTAAACAAGATAAGGAAGAAGATGAATCTCATTCTCATGACCACTCAAAAGGAAAGGGAAAAGAAGAAAGCTTTCCTACACCTCCTAGTAGCCCTGTGCATAGTAAGAAAGCATCTTTGATTAGTTAGATGTTAAATTTGATTTGCCTATATATGATGGAGAGTTGAATGCTGAAAAGTTGGACAAATGGATAAGACAAATTGATGTGTATTATAGTGTATAGAACATAGACTCAGACAAGAGTAAGATTCAGCGGGAAAGCCTACGCCTAGGAGGCACTACCTTAGTTTGGTGGGAAGGCAGAATGCAAGCTGATGTGAAGAAGCATGGTAAGACCATCTCTATGTGGAGTGACTTTGTCTCTACCATCAGAAAGTAGTTCTATCCATTGGCCTTCATGCAACAAGCCATGATGAGTTGGCAAACTCTTCGGCAGTTGAAAGGGCAAAGAGTGCAAGGGTATACTCAAGAATTTAGAAAGAGAGAATTGATGTTGGGCATCTCATTAGACTCACCAGGAACTCTTTTGAAGTACATTGGTGGTCTACACAGCTACATGAAGCATACCATCCTCATTTTTAATCCCACTAGTATAGATGATGTATCGGTACAAGCTAATCATCTAGAAGCTAGAGGAAAGAATGGAAATCCAGAAGTTGGGGGACCATCCCAACCCACTGTAAGCAAGAGCAAGGAGAAAAGAAAGAAGAAGTGGAAAGCAAGGAAGGCTAATACTGCACAAAAAGGCAAAGCTTCATGCACTCACTATAAATAGGAGGGGCATGATGATGAGCATTGTTGGATTCTGCATCCAGAGCTGAGGCCTAAGAAGTTCGAGGGCAAGAAGAAGAAGACTGCTGCAGCTATTCAGAAAGATTTTGGGTCAGACTTGGGAGATGAAACAATCATTGCAGCCACAGGTATAAAAGGTAAGAATTCTGAAGCATCTACTAGTATTTTTGCTCAATCTGTTATTGATGAAGAACATGAGAGAAAAAGGCACGAGCTTTTCCATATTCAAGTTGTTTCCAAGGATCAAAAGATTGATACTTTGTTTGATAGTGGCTCACAAGTAAATCTAATTTCTGAAGCAATTGTAAAGAAATTGGGATTAACAACTACATCTCATAAGAAACCATACCCATTAGGATGGTTGAATGATTAAGCGCAACTACAAGTGACTAGACAGTGCAAACTCAAGTTTTCTTTTGGGTCAGCATTTGTAGATGAGGTTGAGTTAGATGTAATTCCTTTGGATATATGTGAAATTGTTTTAGGAAGTCCTTACTTGTATGATAGAAAAGCTATTTTTTATAGAGCTGAGAACAAGTATCTACTTGTTAAAGGGGGAATCGAATACTTTGTAAGAGCTCATAAGCTCAAAAATAATTATACTCTCATAAACTCAGGACAGATGAAAAGAATGATAAATTCATGTAAACAATTCTTACTAATGGTTGTAAAGGAAAGGAAACCTGATAAAACCAATGTATTTGAGGGTTGTAATTCTGATCAGCGAGCTGAAATAGAAAAGATTGTTTCAGAGTATGATGTCTTGTTTCAAGAGCCCCAAGGTCTGCCACCCAAAAAGGGAATAGCACATGATATTATTTTGCAGCAAGATGTTCATTTGCCTAACATTGGGATGTACAGGTTATCTGCTTTAGAGAATGTTGAAATCAAGAAGCAAGTACAAGAGTTGCTCGAGAAAGGGTTCATCAAGCCTAGCACATCAACATGTGGGACACCAATCGTTTTGGTGAGAAAGAAAGATGGCTCATGGAGAATGTGCATTGACTACTAAGCACTAAATAAGATAACAATAAAAAACCGTTATCCCTTTCCTCGCATATATGATCTTTTAGATCAACTGAAGGAATCTATTTATTTCACCAAGCTGGGTTTGCACAGTGGATACCATCATGTCAGAGTTACAGAGCAAGACTCATGGAAGACTACTTTCAAAACAAAGCAGGGATTGTATGAATGGCTGGTTATGCCTTTTGGCTTGACCAATGCCCCTGCTACTTTCATGAGATTAATGAATGATGTACTCAGACCTTTTCTTGATGTTTTTGTTATTGTGTATATGGATTGACATTCTGATTTTTAGCAAAACTTGGGTAGAACATTTAAAGCATGTTAAGCAGACATTAGATGTTTTGAAAAGAGAAAAACTTTATGTTAAACTCTCCAAATGTGAATTTGGCAAAACCTCTCTAAATTATTTGGGTCATATAGTAGGGGGAGGTGAATTGAAAATAGATCTCTTTAAAGTGGCAGTCATTATAAACTGGCCTAAACCCAAGTCTGCTACAGAAGTGAGAAGCTTCTTAGGAGTAGCAAAATATTGGAGGAAATTCATTTCAAAATTTTCCTCAATTGCAGCTCCCTTAAATGCTTTGACAGGATTGAACAAGGTGTTTTAGTGGGGAGGAAAACAACAGAAAGCCTTTGACACCTTGAAAGAAAAAATTAGTACAACACCTGTACTAGCACTGCCAGATCTACAAAGACCATTTGAGATCCAAACTGATGCTAGTGACTATGCCATGGGAGCAGTGTTGACACAACATGGTAAACCCATATGTTATCATTATGAGACTTTTAATCCTGGAGTAGTTAACTATCCTACCTATGATAAAGAATTGTATGCGTTAGTTCAGAGTGTGAAAAAGTGGAAACATTACGTAATGGGCAAAGAGACAGTAATACACACTGATCATCAACCACTTCAATATCTACACTCCCAAACTAAGCTGGAACAATCAAGACATTATAGATGGATGGGTTTTCCACAACAATTTCATTTAGTCATCAGATATAAAAAGGGCATACATAACAAAGTTGCAGATATGTTATCTAGACCCATTATAAATGCATCTACCATACTTAAGCATAATTCTATGCTGCATGAAAGCTACATAGAACAGTATGCTCAGGACATGGACTTTAAAGATGTTTTTGCAACTTTGACTCAAGGCAAAAGAGTAGAAGAATTGGACTATCATGCGAAGGACTGACTCTTGTATCATTGTGGGAAACTCTACATTCCACAAACTGAGAGAGTAAAGATAATTAGGGAAGCACACACTTCTCTGATGTCAGGTCATTTTGGGGTAAGTAAAACAGTTGCACAACTGCAAAGGTTCTGCTATTGGCCGAGAATGAATGAGACAGTTTCTAGATATATAAAGGGGTGTGCCATGTGTGCTAAAAGCAAGCCCAGTAACAGGAAATTAGGCTTGTACACTCCCTTGCCAGTTCCTTCTCACCCTTGGGAAAGCATTTCCATGGATTTTGTTGGGGGACTGCCTAAATCTAGGAAAGGTCATGATTACCTATATGTTGTTGTGGATAGGTTCAGTAAAATGTGTATTTTGATACCCTATAGTAAACATATTAGAACTGAACAAACTGCCAAATTGTTCTTTGAACATGTATGGGTTCATTTTGGATTACCCACTTCTATTATATCTCATCGAGACACCCGATTTTTGTGGAAGTTTTGGTCAAGTTTGTGGGAACTAATGGACACCAAATTAAAGAAAAGCACAACTTTTCATCCACAAACAGATGGCCAGACAGAAGTAGTTAACATGATAGTGATTCAGTTACTGAGAGGATACTGCAGCAAACATCCTAAGCATTGGGATGAGCATTTGTGTTATGTGCAGCATGTTTACAATAGAGCCAAACACTCTTCTACACAGAGATCTCCTTTTGAGACTTGCTTTGGTTTCATACCAAGGTCTCCCTTGGATTTTGTCTTTGGTAAAGATACCATGGCTGATGGACACAATGATGTGGACAAGGTAACTAGGTTCATTGAACAGATCCAGGAGATCCATCAGGCAGTACAGTAACAACTGGAAAAGAGCTAGGTCAAGTACAAGGCTAGGCATGATAAGCATCAGACGGAGCATAGTTTTCAAGTTGGAGACCAAGTCTGGCTGTATATCAGCAAGGACAGAATGCAAGGTGAAGGTAAAAAGCTAAAACCTATCAGATAACTCCTCATGTCAATATTTTTTTTGTTAGGGGGGATCACACTTGTTTTTTAGTAAAAGTCGAAATAAAAGTGTTACATTAATCAGAAAAAGTTTCTATTCATTAATTTTTTTTCAAGAAGTGGATAAGTAGGTTTAAACATCACATGGACAGTAAATGCGATGAATGTGATGTACCAAAAATCCGCGGTTCTAATGGAATGGTAAAAGGCACTTTTGAACCTACTGTCACCAAATCACCACCTCCCCAAGTTAGCTGGTACTCGCTGGCCCAGGAGCTGTTGACTAGGTCTAGCCTGAGTGGTTTTGTATCCATTCACAAAGATAGATCCTTCCATGTTCTTGGTAAATTTAGTAGCTGTTACTCGAACCGTTCTTTTTTCTAACCATGTTAGCTTTCTTATAGAAGTAATTAGATTGGTAATAGTTATCGTTTCCATGCACGAACGAATTCTTAGGACCCTTCAATATACTTGAGAGGATTGGTGAGAATGCTTTTTGCCTTGATCTACTAGCTTACATGCACATCTACTCTATCGTGAATGCATATTGTTTGAGGTTGTTTGAACCTTCAATGATTGAGAACCCTGAAGAGCAGAGTCAATTAACTTCTGTTGATGACCTACTACCGGTATACCTGAATGAGTTGTAGGAAGACACAGTGCTCGACAGGAAGGTAAGGACAATGAGTAGTGGACAAATGGAGTACCTCAAAATTGGGCTTAAAGGTTCGAAGCCGAGCAGTGCGAAGTGGATTGAAATTGGACAAGTGAGACAAAAATTTCCTCACTTAGTCGATGCTTGAAGAAAACCAACTTTTGATGGTCCAAAAGCTTTTCAGTTGGGAGGCCGTCATCCAAATCAAATCCATAGATGACTGTCATAGAACCGTGACTAAAAAAGATCGAATAAATCCTTGAAGAATCCAAAAAGCAGTCGAAAACACCCTGAACCAGTGGCCATGGCAGCCGACGTGGAACAATGAAGACCTCGGTCAAAGCGTGCTGATCGAGGCCCATGGAGACTGCACAGGAGGTCAAAATAGCCTTTGGGAGCCCTGGATTAGGGAAAGGAGCTGCTTTTCGATGCGTGTTAGTGCTTAGTGCTAACGCGCATCGTTGGGCGAAATAGGGCCGAAATGGTAGAGCTTAAGCGTTTGGTCACGTTGGGAGCCAGGAGACCGCAGGCGGAAAAAGGTAAAATGCGCCAATGTACGACGGTGGGACCCACGACCTAGAAACCGCTGGTTTGATCGGGACACCCTTGAACGGTAAGCGGTTTTGGAGAAAGCAGAGCGATCACAATCAATGATCAATGCGTGGCAGTGGAGGAGAGAAAAGAACCGCTGTGATCATCCGTTATTGGTTGAGCAAGTCAACCGCACTCGACGTGTGAATGATGTTAGATCTGGAGGAGCCCAGATCGGATGGCTGAGATTGCGCCCGATAGACAGAGTGCAATTGACAGGGGATTAAGCCACGATTTAAGAGGATTTGGAATCTGTTTACCACCATGGTGGAGAAATCAATGAATCGACAAGCGGGCTGGCACAGTTCTGATGGAGACACGTGGCTACTTCCTGAGCATTATACTGACGCTGAACAAGGAATTCCAAGCACACAGGCGACAGGCGAATCGACACAGGAAGGGGAGGAAATGAATAGAAACGGAGGTTGAATGGCTAAAGCCATGAGCAAAGACAATGAATGAGAGATCCGAAGAGAGATTCAGATCGAAGAGTCTAAGCGACCAAGAGAGACAGTGAACAATGAACCCTGAGAGGAGGACTGAGCACAGAGAGTAGTAAAGCCAAGCAGAGGAGATAGAGGGCCGAGCTAACCACAGGCAGCATCGAGCACCAAAGAGCTTGAAGAATCAAGCCTTCCCGTAGAGCAATCTGTCCATATTAAGCATCACAGTTGGCTCTTTCCACTGTAGACCAAGAGTCGCAGAGCTGGTAGGAAGAATAAGAGTCTGTGTACTCCAAGTGGCTTAGGGAATCCAAGAACCACCTTGCCAAGCAAAATATGCTTTAGGAGAACTCATATTGAGTCCCTGCATTTGTAATTCTCTGCTTAAAGACATAATAAAACAAGGCCACCACTGAAGCTGGACCAGAGACATAGCCCTGGAGAATAGGGTGAACTCCTTATTAAAAATTGTGTATGTCTTTGTATTTCTTACTGCATTTCTCTGCTGTCTTTCCATTTAAAATTTCTGTGTATTGGCAATATGATCGATCTGTTGTTTCAATTACACAGAACACACACCAACATATGAGTCTGTAATACCATTGTTTAATAAATCTTCAATTGAGGTCACTCATAGGGTGATTATCAGATCAAAATTCGACATGAAAGATCTTGGTGCTGCAAACTTTATTTTGGGCATGGAAATTAAAAGAGATCAGACAAAGAGGAAGCTTTGGTTAAACCAGAGGAATTATGTCGAGAGAATATTGCAGAGGTTTAATATGCAGAATAGTAAACCGCTGTAGGTTCCTATTCTTATAGGTGTAAAGTTCTCTGTTGAACAATGTACGAAGACACAAGAAGAGGAAGAGGACATGTCCCGTGTTCCATATGCAAGTGTAATCAGTAGCCTGATGTATGCGATGGTCTGTACTAGACCAGACATTGCACATGTAGTGGGATTATTGAGCAGGCTTATGTCAAAACTAGGGAAGAAGCATTGGACAATAGTGAAGCGGGTTTTCAGGTATTTGTGTGGCACTAGTGATTGTGGTTTGTGCTACAAAGGAAGACCAGGATTGTTCCAAGTGTTGGATATTCGTGGCTTTGTTGATGTATACTAGGCTGGAGATCTGGATCATAGAAGATCTACAAGTGGGTACATGTTTAACCTATTTGGAGGTGTAGTTAGTGGATGAGTAAGAAACAATCTGTAGTGGCACTATCAACTATAGAGGCAGAATACATGGCAGACACTCATGCAAGCAAAGGAAGTATTTTGGTTACAGAGATTGTTTTCAAGTATGCGGTTAGTACAGGGAGATATAAGGATAGACAGTGACAACCAAAGTGTAATTTTCTTGGCAAAGAACTCTGCATATCATTCAAAGACAAAGCACATTGATGTTCAGTATCACTTTGTGAGGGATATGATAGAAGATAAAAAGATGTTGCTGGTAAAGGTGGACACTTTGAAGAATACTGTAGATGCATTGACAAAATCTGTGAGCTTTGAGAAGTTATCTTGGTGTAGAGAAACAATGGGTGTTGCAAGGCTGGATAAATGACTAAGCTCTCTTGTGCCCCCCTGTGGAAAGAAAACAACAAGTGGGAGAATGTTGGGTTGTGTTATATTCTTTCCATAACTAGCCCACATAGTTAACCGGAGGGTTAGAAGGGGGGAGACCCCCTTCATTGCGCTGATTGCATAACAGGGGGCATCACAGGGGGTTTGAGGGGTGTAGGTAACCCCACTCTATGGGGTCTAGGGTAGCGCCTCAGAAAATTTTGTTTTGGAACCTACATTAGGTTGGGCAGACCTACCTATGGTTTTGTGCATCTTTTTGGCACATGGTTTTGGACACAATGGTTTTCGGTCCATCGTTTTGGATGCGATGGTTTTCGATCCATGGTATTGGATGCTTCGGCATGTATAAATATGCATTGTAACATTGAAAGGAACAAAATGAAAAATCAAGCTGGTAGTCCTGGTTTTGGGATCCAGGGGAAAATCTGTGTATATGTGTTTTATGTGTTATTATCTCACATTGTTTATTTTCTTTGTTTTAGAATTCGTATGCAAGTAATTTCTGTAGAGGGTTAAAACCTACACTAGAGAGGTATGACCATACGGAAATATGGGCTCACTAAACTCAGGATAAGAGAGAGATGGGACTCTTCCCATAAAAGGGAAGCCTTCTAGAGGGAACTCATATCCTTGCTCATCATCTACATGAGGAGTGTGGGTAGCAAAAACTTTCGAATGACCCAGAGAGGAGACTGGCATCTCTCCTTCTGACTCCATAGATGGAAACCACTAGCAACGAGGAACTGGAGATGTTCAAGGAGATAACTCCAAAGGAATACTAGGTTGATCATATGAACTATACCGACGCTGTGGAGATATCACAACAAGATCGAATAATGGGTTCAGTGGATAACAAACCAATCTTTGCGGTCTTTTTGGAGTCTGTGGATTCGCAGGTGTTCTGACGGGATTATCAGAGGAATCCAGATCAGATTCTTGTGGTGACCAAGAATCTGATGGAGGTAGTCAAGAAGACAAAGGTTGGATACTCAAAACAATTCCAAGTTCAACACCTTGATCCTCAAGCGACTGAGGAAGTTCTGTATGAACTCCTTGGGAGGACCCTTCAGTATCGGACAACGAAGGGGAACTATGAGATGGACTCAATGGTTCAGCCATGATGGTTTCCCCTCACTAGCAAAAAGGAAAGGAAACAATTTGGCTAAGGCTTTAACAGTCTTGAAATTAATAGGGAATTATTCAATTTGCTCTAAGAAGAAACTTCTTGGGATGACATGTTTGCCGTGGGCAGTTATATTTTAGAAACAAAAAATTGCCTTGTCATCTTTAAAGAGTCAAAAAAGGGAAAAAAGCTAACTCTAGTCGCTTTCAATGGTTTTGCAAGCATGAAAGGATAAGTTGCTCGATGATATTTTCAAATTTAAAGAGTCAAAAAAGGTCAAACGACTACTCAGGTGAATCAAGGTAAAAGGAGTACCAAGTAACTGTGAATTGAAATATACACTTCAGCTAATAAATTGACCAAGGACTTGACGTACATGTAGCCAATCTCCCAGAATGATGCTTTCGGTGTATCACGTTTACAGGATGGCAGACTTCGCTTCCTATGGATAAAGGATTGCAACATATAGGGGTCTCCCTTTATATATGCGATAGTATGGGGAGTACAAGTCCATGCTAGCGCTGCCTAATGCTGAAGCTAACCAAAGTTTCTAAGTTTTAAAGACACCGGAACACGTCTATAACCTAGACCACTAGGTATGCTCATTAATGTTTCAATTGCTCCTTAGGTTAATTGATAGATTTTAAAGTTGATCTTGTAATTATGTCTCAATTTCACGGCCTTAACGATGTTTTTTCCCCTAAAATGCAAAATAGGTGATGAAATGAAATCTTTCAATTCGATGAAGGATAATTATGTAGGGAAGAAAATCACTCAAATCATGCATGAAACCAAATGCAATATGCATCTATGACATTCTTCAAATGCTAAATGCAAAAAATATGAAATCTAATCTTCCATATGATAAAAAAATGCAATGCCAAAACGAATCTAAAAGCAAAATCTCTAAGATATAATGATATTTTTTTTCTCTCTTTTCGAAAATGCAACAAACATAATCTAGTGAAAAGGGAAAGAGAATGAAAGAAAACCAAGAAGTAAGAAAATCACTTTCACATCAATGATTCGAATGCAATGCAAAATGTTCTAAAAACTAGGAAAAGAATTACACTTTCACTTCAGTTTGAAATATAAACAACTTCAAAGAAAACACTTTCTTTTGATCCTAATGAGACTACTAAATTATAATCTATTAAAGAGTTTAGACTTCTGTTCATCAAATGAAGCTTAAGAAACTTTCACTATATCCTCTAATGAAAACAACTTAAGTCACAGGAACCAAAAGTAATATGCAAGCATGCCTGAACACACAAAGACTTTTAAACGTAGACAATCAATCTCTGATCTCCGATCACAAGATCGACGAGTGTACTAAGGTTGACCTAGAGGACATAGAACCCTAAAAAACTAATCAAACTTCAATAATACTCAAGCCAAGTCAAAAGGAAATTGCAAGTATACAATGAGAGAGTCAATGAACAAACACACTAGTAAATCACAAGGAGAAGATAGTTGAAACCGAAAATCAAAGAGAAAACCTTAAATTTCTAAGTTTTCTGCAATCGTTGCACCTATCAGTAGTAAAGTAGAGATCATTGCTACTGTAAATAAAAACCCATGATATCATCGCAATTGTCAGGTTCATATCTGCGATGGTCGAGGAAAGGGACAAAGATATCTAAAATTTTTAAAAATAGCTCAATTTAACAATCTTCAGACATCTACCAGGTAATGACATTGACTGCAAGAAAGCAATGAAGTCTAAATATCAATGGTTGTCCAAACTCGTCAAGAGACAAGGTGAAGGAAGAAAGGAAAAGGTCATTGGCTCCCCAGTGGAGTCACCATTTTGTTGACAAGGTTGATCCTCTCTATGAACAGAGATGATCCCTCTAGCCTAATGAGTGGGTCTAGCAACTTAAGAGGACAATCAACTAGAAATCTTCCTAGATTATTATTCAAAAATAGAACAAGAGAGAAGGCCTACCTTGCTCTGATGATGATCTAATTTCCTTTGTTGAAATCATTAAATTGCTTGTGTCAAGGTCTTGTTCCTGCCTCTTTAAGCTCTTATGTACCTGCAAAAACATCCAAGAGACAACAAAGCATGCCAAAACCAATAGAAAATCCAGTAATAATCTATTTAGCCGATCAAGGAATGCCAAACAAATACATACATGAACATATATGTTGGGAATATGAACCAACAATTGTAATATTATTTAAAGAATAAATGGGAAGCTTACAACCATAGCCTTGATGTTAAAAGTTTCTCCTTGAGTGGTAATCCAAGTCCAAGCCAAGAAACTCTCCAACACTCCTTCTCCAAGTCTAATGAATAACTTCTAAGCACAAGCTCAACATAAAGGTGCAAATGGACATAGATCAACATTTTGGGAATTGCAGAGGGGAAATGTATAGGCTGGGAGAGGGAGTTATACCTCCTCCAAAGATAGGGCCCACATCTTAAGGAGGTAGCTCATAGGGACGAGACCAAGAGGTCAAATTAGGAGGATTCGACCTCATCTATGTGAAACCACCTCCAACTCGCCACTTTCGAAGCTTCTAGATCACGAAGCTTCTCATCCTCTTTGGGAAAAATTCCTTTTTGATACCATCATGAGTATGAGAGAGAAAAAGTGATGTCATCACTGGCTTAACAAGGTGCAATAGGCGATCATCGTGATTTTGAGCTTCATAAGGGTGGTGATTCTCATTTTAGGGTTTCATGAGCTATTTCTTCAGGGAAAGCTCCAAATATTTTCCAAGCAAAGTTAAAGGAGGGATCTGAGATGTATACATTGATGAGTATATTGTATAATGATAATGTTTTGGGCACTTCAGGGTATGTCATAGGGAAGTGCAGAAGGCGTGAAAAAATATTGTGTAACAGTTACCTCTAGCTAAATGGTTGTATAACACTTCCTTCCATACTGTGACAAAAATGACCCCATTTATTGCATTTTATGGATATCATCCACCATCGATCAAACCATCTTTAAGAGAAAATTCTAAGGTCCAAGTAGTGGAAGATCACATAAAGCATCAACAACAAGTTCTCCAACACTTAAAGGATAACCTCAGCCTGGCGCAAAATCAAATGAAACAAGAAGTAGATCAACATCGTGTTTATTTCTAGTAGCATCAAATGTGCTACTATAACAAAACAAGTAATTTGCACCAGATTTTAGTGCATTTTTTTTTCCAATTGGGATGAGCATCTTAGTGCTAAATTATACTCTATTGTACAATTTTTAAAGTGCCCTTTTTTTCCCATAGTTTTCATCCTTTTTTACACCGAAATTTGCATATTTTTTTGCATCAGATTTTGCATCTATTTTTTTGTCTTGTTTTGCATCTAATTTTGCATCACTTTCTGCATCTAGTTATTCACCTTATTTTACGACAACTTTTTCTTCCAATTTTGCGCTAGGATTTACATCTAGTTTTATGATAGGTTTTTCTTCTAGTCATGCGCCAATTTTTGCATATGTTTTTGCATCATTTTTTGCTTCCATCTTTGTGCCATTATTTGCTTCTAGTTTTGCACCATCGTTTGCATTAGGTCTTACACCATCTTTTGGATTTGATTTAGCACCATTTTTTGCATCCAATTTGTGGCATTTTTTGCATCTAAGCTTACACCAATCCTTTCTCCTAATTTTTTACCTATTTCTGCACCATTTTTTGCATCAAATTTTGCACCATATACTGAATATGATTTAGCACCAAATTTTGCATCATATACTGAATATGATTTAGCACCAAATTTTGCATCCATTTTTGTGCACATTTTTGTATCTTGTTTTGCACCACTTTTTACATCCACCTTTGCATTTGATTTGTCTCCCATTTTTGCACCATATTTTTCATCATTTGCTACATCCAATTTTCATCCTTTTGAGCAACCAATTTTTCATCTAGATTTGCATAAGATATTGATCCATGTGTTGTTTCTACATTTACATCCCATTTTGTGTCTAATGTTATGTTCAATTTTGAGCCATTTTTTACATCTACCTTTTCATTTGTTTTTGAACCACTTTTTTCACCTCATTTTGCGTCCAACATTGCATCTCAAGTTGCATCCAATTTTGAGTCATTTTCATGCCCATTTTTACACCATTTTCTTTGTCTACTTGTGTCTAATTTTGCACAATTTTTTACATCCATTTTTGCATCATTTTCGTTCTCTAATTTTGCATCCTTTTTGGCATCCACATTGGCATCTTTTTTCTGCTTCATTTTGTGTCCATATTAGCATCTCATTTTTCATCTAGGTTTGAGTCTAATTTTTCATCCTTTTGTGTCGACATTAGCATCTCATTTTTTGTCTAGGTTTGAGTTTAAATTTACATCCTTTTTTCTACCTCATTTTCTGTCCACATTAGCATCTAGTTATGCATTATTTTTAGCATCCAATATGGTGTCATTTGTTTCACCCTTTTCTTATCCCCATTTTGTTTCTTTTTTTTGTGTCTTTTCTTACATCCTTTTTACACCATTCTTTGAATCCTCATTTGGCATCTAAATTTTAAGCCTTTTTTTCTTTTTTTTAGCACCCAACTTGGCATTCTCTTTTGTATCCAATTTTACATCTAGTTGTTTTTCCTTTTTCTGTATTTAGTTTGGTCTCCATTTTGACATCCTTGTTTGTGCCCAGTTTGGTGTCCTTTTGTATGCCATGTTTGGTTCCCTTCTTTGTGTCTAGTGTTACACCCTCTTTTACTTCTAGTTTAAAACCCTTTTTGTGTCCTTATTTTCATCTTGTTTTGATGCATAGTTTAACATCCAATTATACTCCTAATTTTGCATCCATCGTTACACCATATTTACATTCACATTTGGCTTCTTGTTTAGAGTGCACTTTTCTTTCCATTTATGACCCCCTTTATGGTTCAGTTTACTTATTTCAATTACATAGTGAAATATATTATAGTTTCTAAATATCATTAAAGAAAATATGACAATTCTAATTCATAACAAAGTGTTTGTAAAGAAATTTAAGGGAAATTGACAACATTCATCCAAAAAATAGCAATATCATCATATATAATAATTCTCCATCAAAAAATCATTAACAATTTTCAATATACATATATCACTACGAAATCAATACCTATCACAAATATCACTATTCCAAGGTAAATTCACAACATTCATCAAAAATTAGTAATATCATCGCACATAATGATTCTCTATCAGAAAACATTGACAATTTTCAACACATATATAAAGTAACAACATAATACTAATAATATCATCATCATCTTTAATCAAATAAACTTAAATTAAAATGTGTGATTACTAGATCAAAATATTTCATGAGTATCATTACTATAAGGTAAATTGACAACATCCATCCAAATATAGTAATATCATCATACATAATAATTCTCCATCAAATTAATGTTGATAATTTTCAATATATACATATTAAGTAACAAGATAATAATGATAATTTCATCATTATCTTTAATCAAATCAAATCAAATTCAATGTATGATAACCAAATCAATTTTTTTCATAGATATCATTATTGTAAGGTAAATTCACAACATCCATCTAAAAATAAGAATTTCCAAGATCATCAAGATATCACTAGCTAGGACCACCAAGATCATAGCGAAGATCATCCTCGCGATCATTAACATGATCATCATCTTGAGCACCATGATCAGTTTCATCCACAGCATCATCACCAATTCTATCACCATCATCATCATCATCAACACCAACGCTATCACCATCCTCATCATCGTTGTCTCCTATAACTAATGTATGTTCAAAATAGTCTGGCTCCTCATCTCTAGGGTTAATGGGGATTAATCTAAACTGTGGGTGTAAATTCTAGAAGAATATGAAGATCAATTACAAAGGATCTGAGCCATTGATTAGATTCTAATCTAGGCGTTGGTTCTCAACTGGAATATTATAAGAAGGACATTGAGGGGCATTTGGAAATACACCAAAGGTAGATACTCAGTTACTCAAGTAAGTTTGATTTTCTCACTAGTTGAAGTTTGATAAGAGAAAATACAATCATAGGGAGAGTTGCAGGGGAGAATGAGAGAGAGAGGGTATCAATATTAGTCTAAAGGTCAGGAGTAGAAGACACATAGCAGAAGGAGGACAATGCAGAGGTTGTGATGTAGAGGACAGTGCAGAGGCAATGTGACAATGGGATAGCATAGTTCTCACACAGGGGTTGATGCAGTGAGATGCAGAGGGGGAAGTAAGTCCTCTCCTAGATCAAAAGCTCATCAAGAAGTGTCTCTAAAAATTCTTACAGAGAATCCTCTTCTATTCTATTGGTTGTATCTTATACATGAGTTTTTTGCTAACGAATAATAAAGAAACCCTCATTTGCTCACCGATTTTCTCACATCAGGTTTTTTCGGGGACCTTCATCTAAAAATAACTATCATTATGTTGTATATTTTCTTGTTTAGTTTCTTGTTTCGGCATATTAATTCTAAATAGTGAATGATGCAGTTTTATTTACTTTAATATTTACCATAGAACCCAATAAATAACTTGTATGGTTTAACAAGTAAAAGAAGTAATATCAGTTGCTGCAGTAGAGATTCTAAGTTTAGGAATTTTCACATGGTATCAGAGCGATAGGTGAATCAAGAAGACCAAAGTCAAAAGACCCAACACTAAAGGAAGAAAGGAATTCGAAATTCCTGCAGAGGAAACAATTCAAATCCCTAGAGGGTTTGCACATTTCAGAATGGAGGGCTAGATTTTCGAGGGAAATCTCTCTCTAAGTGAGTTGGCAAAGAGGTAAGGTTTCTAGATTGAGATTTGCCAGTGAAAGAGGGAAAAATGCAGTATAAGCTTCAGCGAAGAGGTTTTTCTAGCGGGACGTAGTTTTTTGTAGGAAATTGCTAGGGAATGATATCATTAGAGATCGTTAGAAAAGTAGCACAAAGATGGAAAATCAAGATGTCTTCAAATTATCTTCCATATTAGAAGAAGACTTCACATGCTTATTAATTTTAGCATTTGCAGATGTTTGGTACATTGATAGTGGGGATTTAACCCATATGACTTGGGTGCGATAATATTTCGCGAGCTATCAAGAAGAAAAAATGGACTTCCAGATTACTATCGGAAATAGAACAAAGTGTACTCTAGTAAGGAGAGGCACCGTAACATTTCAGATAGAAGCAAGAACTAGCATCTGAGTCACCAATGTTCTACATGTGCCCGGTTATGAATTAATCTGATTTCAATGTCCAGTTAGAGGACAAGGGATACAATGTATACTTCATTAGAAAGAAAGTATATGTCAAACATCGAAGATGGAAGAAGAAGAGATAAATTAGAAATCGAAGCAACAGACTATATAGGTTGCATCTCGAGTCTTTAATGGAAATGTTATGCATCAGTGATAATGGTGAAAAGGAACTGAATGAATTATGGCATAGGTGAATGGGACACTTACACCATGGAGCACTGAGGATGCTTAGAGAGACTGTTACAAGAGTTCTAGTCCTTAGCACTGAGCATGATGATTTATATAGAGGATGCATACTAGGAAAGTACACTAAAGCAACTTTGTCCAGAAGCAATAATAGAGAAGAATGTGTGTTGGGATTGATACAATCAGATATCTGTGGTTCAATCTCCATAAGAGATCTTAGTGGTGGTGAATACTTCGTCACCTTTATTGATGATAACTCTAGAAAAAACTGGATCTATTTCTTAAAGACCAAGGATGAGGTATTTGATCAATTTAGAGAGTTTAAGGTTCTTGTTGAAAACATGACAGGGAAAAAGATAAAGGTATTGCATTCAGATAATGGTGGAGAATATACAAACAAAGACTTCACATATTTATGCATAAAGAAGGGCATCAAAAGAGAATGAACAACTCCATATAATTTGGAGAAGAATGGAGTAGCAGAGAAGAAAAATAAAACTATTATTGAGGTAGCGAAAGCTATGTTATATGATTAAGACTTGCCTATATTATTATGGGTAGAGGCTTGCAACACAATGTTATATATTCATAATAGAATTCCTCACAGATAATTTTGGAAGAGAATGCCCGAAGGTGTCTTCACTAGGAAGAAGCTAGAAGTAAGTCATCTCAGGATATTTGGAAGCATGGCATATTGTCACATTCCAAACAAAAAGCACAACAAACCAGATCAGACTGCAGAAAAGGGGTACCTTGTAGGATATAGCGAGACCTCAAAGGCATACATAATTTACATTTCTAGCAGTAGGAATATTGTAGTGAGACAAGATGTGAAGTTCATGGAGGATAGAGCCTTCAGGAAATCTCAAGAGGGGCCAACAGAAGGCCAGTCAGTAGATGTTCAATTAGTCCCGTAGTTGTAGGGGAAACAAGGAGGATAGGCAGGAGGATAGACACCTGGATTGAGTATAATAGCCAATACCAACATTTCCTCAAAAGAAGGAAATCTAGTTAGTTGTCATCAAATGGAATGGCAGGACTAGGAGTAGGAGTTGATTGAGCCTCCCACACCAGTGGTAGAACCAATTATGATAGATACTGAGGGATGCAGAGGAGCTTGTTGGAACTCCTAGAACTGAGAAGAGGTAGCATATATGACCTGACAGATACCAAGCCTTCGTAGCATAGGTTGGAGAACCCTCTAGCTTTCAGGAAGCCGTTCAACACCAAGTGTATGTGGATGCCATGGTAGAAGAGTATAGTTCTATCATGACGAATGATGTTTGGAAATAGTACCTAAACCAGAGGATAGATCAGTTGTAGGATCAAGGTGGATCTACAAGATCAAGTATGCTGCACATGGTAGTATAGAGAAGTACAAGGCTAGGTTCATGGGAAAATGGTATGTAGAGAAAGAAGGAATATAGTATGAAGAGACCTTCACCCGAGTAGCCTCTTATACCTCTATCAAATATGTTATATTTGTAGTGGCTCAAATGGGATGGAAGATTCACCAAATGAATGTCAAGACACCATTTTCGAATGTGGTGATAGAATAAGAGGTGTATATAGAACAACCTAAAGGCTCCAAAATGCATGAAAAGGGAATTGATGTGTGTAGATTAAAGAAAACCCTGTATGGGCTCAAGCAGGCACTCAGAGCATGGTATGGTCAGATTGATAGTTACTTGCAGCAGTTGGGATTCGTCAAGAGTGGTGTTGATTCCAATCTCTACTATTGAATTGTAGAGAATGAGCCACTTATTCTGGTATTATATGTTGATGACTTGTTTTTAACAGGGTCATCTAAGCTCATACAAGACTGCAAGAAGAATCTTGAAGAAAAATCTAACATGAAGGATATGGGGTTGATGCACTATTTTCTAGGGTTGGAATTTTGGCAAAATAATGGGGAGATCTTCCTTGGGCAAGAAAGATAAGCTACAGAAATTATGAAGAGATTCAGAATACAGGAATGTCAGCCCATGGCTACCCCCATGATCACTAACTAGAAGAAAATAAATGCATAAGGAGATAAGGAGGTGGACCCCACCTTGTAGAGATAAATCATTGGGTCACTCATGTAACTGGTCAACACTAGACCATACATTTGTTACATTGTCAACTCACTTAGTTAGTTCATGGTGGAACTGAAAAGGGTGCATTGGGAAGCGACTAGGCACATTCTAAGGTATGTGTTTGGAACAATCAGATATGGGTTGAAATAATCTCGAGGGAATGACATCATATTGAATGGATTCACAGATGCATATAGGGAAGGTAGTTCTGTAGACCAGAAAACTACCTCTCGGTACTACTTCATTGTTGGATCAAGAATGATCTCTTGGCACAACAGGAAGTAGAAGTCAATAGCTTTGAGTTTAGTAGAAGTTGAATATATAGAAGCCAACACAATTACGTGCGAAGCTATATGGCTTAGAAAAATGCTTGTGAGATTATTTAGAAAAACGATGTAGGAACCAAGATTTACTACGATAACCAAAGTTGTATCAAACTCCTTGAGAATCCATTATTTCATGATTGGTCGAAACACATTGATATCACATGTCAATTTATCAGAGACTATGTTCAACGAGGGGTAGTAAAACTACAATATGTTCCCACAAGACATCAAGTAGAAGACGTACTCACAAAGGCTCTAGGAAGAGCTAAGTTAATTCAGTTCAGAGAACAAATGGGTATGGTAATGAACCTATTTCAGTAAACATGTAATTTCTCAGTTATAGTGGCAGGGAATGAGAGAGAGTTGTAGTATAGATGTAGTGTTGGCAATGATAGGGTCAGCAACAATAAAGATGCATGGTTTGCATAGTAGTTGATGAGCAGTGATGTTAGACATCAACAATATAGAGGGAGATGTTAGAGAACAAGTTGATGCTTCGGTAGATTTCATTTATAGAGCACATTCCTTGCTAAGTGGGAGTTTTGATTTGTGGTAGCATTAGATGTGCTCTAAGTCTCAAATTTTGTAGGGAGTCTTAGAAATATGTATTCCACAATACTGAGAAATCATTTTGAGAAATTCTGCCTGGAGATAGTTGTATTAAAATAATTAATTATTTTTAATGAGACCCTAATTCTAAACTTAGGAAATTAAAATAATTAATGGGTATTAATCTAAACTGTGGGTGTAACTTCTAGAAGAAGGTGAATATTGAGTCCAAATGATCTTAGCCATTGATTAGAATCTAATTTGGGTCTTTGGTTCTCAAATGGAAGATTATTAGAAGGAAATTGACGGGCATTTGGAAATACAGTAGAGGCAGATACTCAGTTACTCGAGTAAGTTCAATTTTCTTACTGCATGAAGTTCGGCAAGAGAAAATCGAATCAGAGGGAGAGTTGCAGGTGAGAAGGAAAGAGAGAAAGTATTGACATTAGTCGAAAGGTTAGGAGCAGAAGACCTAAACCAGAAGGAGGACAACGCAGATGTTATTATGCAAAGGACAACACAGAGGGAGTGTGATGCTGGTATAACGTAGTTCTCATGCAGGGGTTGACACAGTGAGACACATAGTGGGAAAAAAGTCCTCTCATAGATTAGAAACCCGTTGAGAAGTGTCTGTAAAAATTCTCACATAGAATCCTCTTCTATTTTGTTGGTTGTATCTTGTATATTAGATTTTTGCTGAAGAGTAACAAAGAAACCCTCATCTGCTACATCGGTTTTCCCGCATTGGGTTTTTCTGGGGACATTTGTCTAAAAATAACTGTGTCATTGTGTTATATCTTTTCTTGTTCAATTTATTGTTTCAACATATGAATTCTAAATAGTGATTGCTGCAGTTGTATTTACTTTGATATTTTACCATAGAACACAATAAATAACTTGTACGGTTTAATAAGTAGAAGAAGTAAAATCAATTGTTGCCGTAGGGGTTCCAGGTTTAGGAATTTTCACACATCATAGTGAAAAAAGTTTTGATGTAGGCGACTGGGTATTTTTACAGCTAAAACCATACAAACAAATTTCCCTCAAGCAATCTAAGAAGGATAATAAATTATCACCCAAGTACTATGGTCCTTACAAGGTGTTGCAAAATATTGTTACTATGGCACACAAATTAGAGTGCCTACATCTTCTCCAGTACACCTAATTTTCCATGTTTCATGCTTAAATAAGATTATTGGTGAGAAGATCCTAGTTCAAATAATATTGTGAAAACTTGATGAAGAAGGAAAATTCATATTGGAGCCTAAAGGAGTCATGGAAACAAGAACCTTCCAACTACGAAATCAATCAATTTAGAGTATCTCATTAAGTGGAAGAACTTACCTGCTAAAGATTCCACATGGGAGGATGATAATTGTATATAGAAGCATCCATAACTACTCAAGCAGTGAGAACAATTTTTTTGAAGGTGAGGGGCATGTTAGGTCCCTATAATACTAGTGTAGCCCCATTATTGCTATTGTTAGTGTAGCCCCCTTATTGTTATTGTTAATGTAGCCCCATTATTGTTATTGTTGCGCCCTTACATTATTATTGTTTTGTAGGCTCTGATTATATTTCGAACCCTTAGAATCTTATACATAGAAAGGAGGCCTTGTCATTCGTATCATCCAAGAATTTTTCATTTATGCGATGTAAAGGGAGTTTTCGCCTCGAAGAGGCTAATTCTCAAGTCGTTTATTTATCTCTTCTTATATATTATGATCTGGTTGCATAACATTATTCATTGGCAATAACACAAATAGTAGTAGTTCATGTTGGTAAGCAGGGTCTTATAATGAAATTAAGAAGTGGATTTATATGCATTGTTTTACATTTTGTTAAATACACTAATAGTATGATTTTCATTAGCAATTATAGTATTACATGTGTTAAAGGAAACATAGTTATGGTTCTATAGTTGACAATGCATTTAAAAAGAAAAAGGTTAATTGTAGTAATGACTTTTACTTTTATTTATGTAATTGTAACGAAGTGCTTTCATGCGAAGAGATATAATAACTGGTAAAGATTGAATCCTTGAGATAAAGAGATATGTATTCTCTTGCATTATGTTTGGATGAAAATCCATAACATTTTTTATTTTTTTAATTTATTTTAGGTAATCAAGATGTTGGAGTTTTTGTTGGTGATAGTGGTTGCATGGATGAAGTCATGACATACCAATAATTGAGTAGTTTCTAAACTAATCTCTTTTACAAAAATTGAACGATGGTTTATAGCCAATACTATTAAAGGTAACGAGATAATTCTATATACCTATTGTTACATGCAAAGTAATGATCGTCAGATGCAATTTTACAATGGAAAAATTGGTTTACTAGGATATATTTGCAACTTTTGATGATTTGACAATGGTGATGGAAAAATGGAAAGAAGGTTACTGTGCTAAACAATCAAGTCACATGGATATTTCACTCTAAGGACTATTGGGTAATGTGTTTGAGAAACATGATGACATGTCTAATGTATGGGCCTCTAGTTAATAATGCTTGAATGAAATATTATGTTTCTTTTTTAAAATCTCAACAACGGACAAGGGATGGACTCCCTTGTTAGCATTGAGTGAGGGATGAACTCCCTCACAAAATCTTTAATAAAATAGACATATTCTAGTTTTTCCCTTTGGGGTTTCTAGGGTAAGATCAATGTTCATTTGTGTGTTCTCATAATTGTTTATCATGATGATATTTTCCTCTTGCATGACATTGGAAATTATATGATTCATTGTGGTTTTAATAGGCCCTCTTTAATTGAACAATGTTAATGATGCAAAGTTGCAATATAATGCATTATGTTAACAAGTTGCACTAATGCTTTATCATTTGCATAAATAGCTATTCTATTTCTACAGTTACTTCACTTTATTATTTTGATTATACCATTTGATGATCAAATTAAGAGTAGGTGATAAGTTATTCATGGGATGCTACATGTTGGTAAAGCTCGTAAAAAAAATAAAATTAATCCTGTGTATTTTGTGTGAGGTTCACCTAAGGATGCTACACATCAAAATGAAAAGTGTACTAATAAAATCAAATTTAAAAGAACCAATAGGATTCTAGATGATTTTGGCATCTGTAAGGGTTAATATGCTTTTTATGGGGTGGCGCAGGGGGAAGCTATGTTATTTAATTGTAATTCCAGGAAAGATTCCTTTTTACATGTATTTTCAATTTCTGTGAGTGCAAGTCTCCTCAAAAGTATGTAGAGTAAATCTCTAAAGAGCTAGGTTGAAAATAAATAAATAAAGTAGTTTTTTCACATTCCTTTAAAAAATCATAAGTTTTATTTGATTAATTTTTACTATTAATATTTAATTTTTTTTATAAAGACTATTTTAGACCTTAAAATCCCCAATACTTTTTAGTTTAAGTTTGGATTATGTAAACAATGAAATTTTATTAAATAAGTTATACGATTATACATAACACTTTGTTCTTTTGAACATCTACATTTCAAATTTTTTTAATGTGATACGTTTGAGATCAAACACTAGTGCACAGTTTGAGAATCTTAACATACAATTTTTATTTTATTTTAGATTTTAGATCTTGGTTTATACTTTACACACACATGAATGAAAGATATGTGAATATTTTTAAACTGTGAATAAAAAATTAAAAAAATAGTAAACAATACGATTAAAATAATTATATATTTCGAATACAATTAGTTAGATCTATTTATGTGTATAGTTTCATTGGTGATGGATCTTTGTAGCCTATTTAAGAATAACATGATAAGTGGACATATTTAGAGGCATTAAAACAAATGGAGGTTCTAGTTTTTTTTTTAAGAGAAATAACTAGATTTCTAATATTGAACATAAATATGTAGTAATGAAGGCCTCAAACATTTAATTTTAAAAAGGAAAATAACTTTGAGTTGCGAATGGTTTGGGATGGGTTTGCGATGCGAGTTCTCCTTAATTTTTTTGCAGATCCCCATATTTTATATTAGGTTTCTCCCTCATGGTTGATTCCAATGGACCCTATTATCATTGGTGAGGGTTTTAGTAGTGTTTTTTTGTTATACTCCTTTATTTCAATCCCTTCAACTCTCATCCTTTCGTTCCCATATATTTTCTATCACATTTGTGCTCAATTTTCCCATTCTTTGTAGTTGAGGAAGAATTGATGGATTTTAGACATCTTAGGTTGTGGCAATATATTTCACATCTTGTTTTACCCCATTAGAATCTTTAATAAGCTAGATGAGGAGGATCCATGTATTTACTTTTTAGACTCTTAATTAGATAAAAAAAATATAGCCACTGGAATGATTTCTAGATAGGAGCATATTTAATCATATTACTAAGTATTTTATGAAGTTATCTATATTTACTATACCCCCTCTTAACCTTACACAAGCTCCTACATATTCTTACCTTGCACAGTCCTCAGGATCCTTTTCTCTATCGAAGCCTACTTGTGTCATTAACTCTATTGCCTCTCAACTGATGTAGAAGAGGAAATCAAAATGCATTAAGGACAAAAGTTTCAAACTCTCCATGGTGGTTGGCCAAGCCATTGAGTTGGAGGCTATTTCGCAATATGTAGGTAAAACCCTAGTTGGAAAATTGTGTAGGAAGGTAGTTAGGGGGGTTTATTTGGTTGAATGGATAGATGGGTTGGTGCAAGCTAATGGTGGTCTCTCATGATGCATTAGTGGAAAAGCAAATTTATAAAGAAAATAATATGTTTACTTGCAGGGATAATTAGAGGTACTTACGCAGTGAATTGGACTATGGTGTAAAATTATGAAATGTAAGGAAATGAGTTGGATTTCTCAATATACAATTTTATTTATATAAATATTGTCTAACTATGTGAATTTTGAATTTTTTTATCATTGGCATGATATTTTTCATGCAAAATACAATGCATACTTTTCCGTTAATGCAATATTTGAGTATCTAAATGAAGGAATATTGCTACACAAAATTGTGGAGTTGCTGAGAATAGAATTTTCTTGTGCACAAATATTTTTCAAAAGCTTAAAATCTTAATTTTATATATTTTTTTAAATTAC